>SSSI01005543.1:0-20991 GCA_004796505.1 Oryzaephilus surinamensis
GGTTACCACCTACTTTCCTTTCTTAATAATCTTAGATACATATTTTAAAAGAAATTTTGTAATGCACGATTACCTTTGTAATTTGTATAATTGTCAACATTTATTGTTGTTACTTATAATGCTACTGATCTGTGTGGACAAATACTGTGATTTTATGATTATTTGTTTTCTAGAATTTTGATAAATATTTTTCATATATAGATAATCATTTATAAGTCAGTTAGTATTGTTATGTGCTACTGTTTAAATCCAAGTGTTTTCTGAAATTCTGAAGTATTATTTGGAACTTATTGCGTTAATTTTATATTATTGTCGGGTGCAGAACAAGATTAATTAATGTGAGTATATAAACTTCCACTTAACTAATCTAATTAAGCAAATTAATTGCAATTTAATATAATTCATGTTATTTAGGTCAAGATTTTTGAATTCATTGATAAAATACAATGAAATCTAATTCACAGATTAAGCTTATTAAACCATAAAGACTTTTTTTAACTAATTCATTTGCCAAATTATAATTTGCCAGTTTAAAATTTAAAGTAATTAACTCAGCGATCTCTAGTAACTAAATTGAAAAGTAAATAGTTACGTAACAGTTCACGGCGCCATATTTATATAAAGCCTTGACTATTGTCGTAAGATGGCAGCATACAATTCAAATCGAATAATAAATCAAAATGTTTATTTATTCAAATAGTTGAAAAGTTGTAAACATGTTTAAAGTTTAAATTATTTATTATTAAATTTAAGCTATTATTTTGTTTTACATTCTTCAAGCAAGTTTTTATGTCACAGCAAATATGTAGTTAAAAGAATCTGCTTCGTTGCTTATTACAATATTTTTCTAACATATTATATTCTTAGAAGTGTTAACTTAACAATACATATACCTAATAGCACCATCAATTTGCATTTCAAATCAAATCGTAGGTATAATAATAATATGCAATGCCTTGAAATGTAAATAGTTCACAACTGAATTCATTTATTTACACATTTTACGTATTTTTTTTAAATTCGATAAAACACAACAAATTGTATTCCATACTGGAAATAACCAGTTTATTTGTAATTCTATATTCTAAAAATAACCAAGGGGACAAGTAATTATAAGTTACTTCAAATTAATTATAATGAATGAATTGCTATATAACATATTTAACAATTTTACGTAAGAAGTTGGTGCGTTAATTAATTATTTTCGCACCATTGCTATTTATAGCGAATTGCTAATGTTAAAATTAATTAATAAGTATATCAGAATTGGATCTAAGTAATAATGCTTCTAAGAAGAAATTTATTATTTGGTTAGCTTATCTAATCGTAGATTTTTTTGAGTGACATTTTGTGGACATTAGTCACTAGAAATTACAAATCATACAAGATGTGATAAAGTAAATATTTGACAATAAATTTTCCAGTACGCCCCTGACCATGGTCTCAAACTAATGTGGAAGTTGTTGTACCATTGCGACCATACCACACCTTCCGCTGTTTCATAATATACCATTTATCGATATAAAAGGATAGGCTAATAGTCTGTAACTTGTTGAACGCCTTTTTGTAGCCTTGAATATTTTCTTCAGTTGTGATTTCAGCTAAATATTACATCCACTACTTAAAAAAAGCGTTTAAATCAGCCTCCGGTGTCTTTCCGCAATTATAAATTTAAAAAATCTATTGTTGCATCATAATTGTTAACCATCTGTAATAAATTATTTGGCGCCATTATACGTATATTATCAATTTCCACAATTTTAAGTTTTAAATTGTTATCAGACGAATTTCAACACGAGCGTCATTAATTATTTATAATGTTAAAACATCCAGTACGGCTCTGTACTCTTCAATTCATTCTTTCAATGGAAAATTCCATGATTCTTGCAGATATATACGCGAAACTTTATACCATTATAGGAATACCATTTTTTTGCACAGTCATAAAAATTTAGAACCACTGAATTTATTAGCTAGTCTAGTCCAACTAATCAATTCGCATATAATAAAGATTACTATCGGACCAAAAAAATGTGGTAATGATCAGCAGCACATAAAATGATTAGTTTTGGTTTTGGCGTGATCAATGCAAAGATTTTTTGGCATTTTTTTTTTAAATGTACCCCAATAAATATTAAAACAAATACATTAATTTTGTATTTGCATGAGGAAATTAGAGCAAACATGCGTTCAAATTTATTATAAATGCACATAGTAATTAGATATTTAATTGAAAATCGCCCCACGACGTGTTCAATTTCTGCAAATCTCTTGGTACCTTGAGGTAACAAAATGTATAGTGTAGCCTTTGGTAAGGTTGCAATCATTTTACAATTTCCGAATGCATTAAATCGATATGATTGTAAATACATATAACATATGTGCAAAATAAATGGTTTTTACTATATTTATAATTCCCTATTTGTCTATTTGTTAAAAGGCGTCAGAAAACTGTATACAAATGAGTAATGTACATATCTATTAATTTAACAGTATGTGCAAATCATTTTTTAAAATGTCAGTTATATGATTTCAACAAAAAAATTAGAATAATTATTGTTATATTTAATTTTCATTGTATTGTAAAGCAAATGGACAAGTTCGAACAAGTCAGTCCATCGCTTATGCAGGTGCTTTTCAACAGAATTCTTATAAATAAAACAAAATCATATCCTTTTCATTACCTGAAAACGTGACTTTGAATTATTTACTAGTTTATAGCGTAAAGTCGTATTGTGAGAACTCAATGAATTTCCATAACAAACTTTTGACTTTTTTAAATTTTTATTGCCATTTACAAAACCGCATTTCTTCTACACCTACAATATATTGTATAAGTGTGTGTGTTGAAATTAGCTCATAGAAGAATATTTAAAATAGTCATTTTATGACGTCTCTATAGTAGAAAATGTAAATTTAAACTGTTGCCAAAGTTTTTAATACAAAATAAATGAATATGTATACAGTCCAAAATCGCTTTAGTATATTTCTAACGAACTATATAACAGTTGGTTTAACATTTTTGGCGCAAATCTGTTATAAATGATTTCATTGTATAATTACTTCCGGTATTAATTCATTAATTTATTTGGAAAAGTGGTAGTTGTGCGAAAATAATAACAAACAATGATTTTGATTTAATTTTGTTTACAAGTTACTGTTGTTGTTAACATAATGGAACTAAAAGAAATGTCTAAGGTATGGACTTTTCTCCATTATCAATGACTTAAATCAGTTTCTCTTGAGTAGGCAGACAAATATTTTCGCTAAATATTATTTTAGCTTTTATGTCACCCACAAATATACAACTTCATCATCATTGGTGCCAAATATGCATGAATACTAATCGCCCATTTTCTAAAATAGCTTATTTTTTAAAAAATTTACAATGTATTTTTTATTGTTTATATCATATTAAACCATATAACATATAATTAATTATAGATGGGTGTAGGAATATTTTAAGCATGTTTGCTCGTGTCAGCGATTAAATTTATTACCCAAGTTAAAGTTTTCGAGAGGCCCTAGCTTTATTTGGGCAAATTTTGATATTTGATTTAAAAATAGACAAATTTATATAAAACGCATTTTACATGTTATGGTTCTTCCGTATTGCGTATATTTTTTTTCCATCAAAGACATATCATTCCTGGTTAGTGTTAATAAATTATACGATAATTTTTATAGCATTTATTAATGGAAGCATAATAATATAAACAAAAAGTTATTGTCATTGTCTTTGTTGAGTAATAAACTAATTTTATTCCTTAGCTATAATAATATAATATAAACATTAGTAAATTTACCATTATTTTATGATTAATAAATCTAATTTGAATTGAAACAAAATATTCCATCAATTCCATCATATATCATTATGATGCGATTGCAAATTAATAGGAAAATGGGAAATTTAAAGAATTTTATCAATATAAAGTTATGAACAATTTGTTATTACAATTAGTTCTAGTTACGTTCACAATTGTTGAGTCATATTATTACTAATTAAATTTTTTCTATTTGTTTAACTAGATATTAAAATTGTTTTGTCTGTTTTAAGTATAAATTAAAAAAAACATCATAAAATTCATATAAATTTCAGTTAAAACTGGAACATTTACAAAAATTCAATTGCTTTATGTATTTATTTTTAGATTTAAGAATACGATTGTTATTTTTATTTATTTCATAAATTTTTTTTTACCTTGATCTTGACCGTAAAATATAACAACAAACTTTTTTTGTAAAAAAACCCTTTCTCGAAGTTTTTCTCATTCAGTAAAAGTGGGCAAAGGACAATAATGGTCTATTATATTTAATTGATAAAGTAATTGCTTTGTACCCTAAATAAAAATTGAATCCAGTTAATTCCAGTTCAGAATTATTATATATGTATCTATCATTAACTACAGTTTGATTGTAACCAATAATTAAATCTTAAATTCATGACACATAAAAAAACATTATAATTCATTTTGAAAGATTGTAAATACTCTTGTCAAGTGCATTCTAGCCGTTAATTAAAATTGTTGCACTATTTTTATAATAAAAAACATCAACATTGCACAGTTTTAATTAAATATCTAGCTAACAATATTACTGAACATTAATATTTTATGATAACAAATATCACGAAACCGCAATTCTTCCCCTTTATGGAAAATAATAACATGATACTTATCATGTTTTCCCCATCAAAGTATACAACTTTTTTGGTGAATACACTGGTAAACAATGTTAAAAATATTGATCTACCAATTCTTTCAAGTGTTCACTTTCAGTTTTCAGGACATCGTGACGTCCCCTAGTCTAGCCGTAAAGATTTTCCTTGAAAACCTGAACGAATTTTCCAAATATTGAATATCTTCGTAACCCAGATAACTTATTTGACGTCCCCTTATTAAAATATCCTAATCTACAATAATTTATCTCTCTTCTATCGTAATGATGAAAGTTTGGACATTTGCAAAATATTGCGAAATGAATAACAAGCATTGTTAAAATATGTTGGCGTTTTCCATGTTAATTGTTTAAATAAATTTGTTCGTCATCTACACGAGCTTTTTTTACGTCATGTATTGTGTTAAAAAAAATCATGCATTGTTACCATTTGGTAAATTAACCACAATATATTTGTGTTTAATTGGTTTTTATTTTCGGTATACAGAAATTAGTCGTTTTTTTATATATTAATTAACATAGCTAAAATTTTGCATTTATTTAAAATTTAAACAATATACCTCACACTTTTTACTCAAATTTGCATTATAATATCATTTTTCGCAGAATTAAACAGGTTCAAAGTCATTCAATTTAATAATTCTGTTAACTAATCTGAAAACGCTTTGGATTTTAGCATTTTTAGCAACTTTAACAATTTTTCTTCCAAGTACAAATTAAATATAAATGGTCTACCTTGAATTGTTATATAACTTTTAAGTACTTACATATTATTTCGATTCGAATTATAGGGTATCAACGAGACGTTAAATGAATCTTAAGATAAAAATAATGATTGATCAGTGATTGAATTTTCAATTAGGAATAATACGTGGCTTTGAAAAATGTCTTGAACTTGAAACCAGAAAATACATAATAAAATTATGTCAATAAAGGTGTCAAGAAATGTTTAAATTTAGTCGTAATTAATGACTAACTACATTGTAAATTTATAAATATATAACAAAATGTTTATACAAAACAAATTGGTATTATAATACACATTCATAAAATGGTATACCCCTACCCCTCACAAAGCGATATACTCTGTATAATACGAATGAAAATGAACGGTCTACAAGCAACCAACATTTTGGTTTTTGAGCTTGAATAGTGCAGACATATTTTAAGTAAAATATATTAATTATATTTAATATTTATTGTGACAAAAATTTAAAAAAATTTATTTAAAATGAGTAATGAAAACGGATCTACAACACCTCTACATTCGGCCTACAAGGTAAATATTTCCATTTTAAATTAATATTTTTACATAAAATGGCGCTAATGTATTGCCAACTGTACACGTTAACTTTTTACTGACTACATTAGTGGGGAATATTTTTTTATAACTAATTATAAATATTTAAAAATTGGAAAAATGTGGAAACCATATTGATTAGTTTATATTTTTCGGCCGGAAACCGGATTTGCGGGCTTTTTTGATAATCCTATCGAATTAACAGGAAATATCTACACGTAATTAACTGGTATTATATTTACCAATTACCAAGTGTCTAGTTAATTAGACTTTTATGTAAATATTGTAGTTTATACTGTATGTCGGTTAAATTTTTAATAAAATTCATTTTGCAATTAGCAATTAATTCTATTATTTGAAATTCTTAATTGTATTGCAAGAGACGTCTTGGTAGGTATGTGACGTCATGGAAATTTACCAGCAAAAGCAAGCTTTGACTTAGCATTTTAAACGGTTATTTCATTTGTGTAATCATTTTTTTTTGTTTGGTTGTAATTGATACGTTTATCAACAATATTTACATTATATAAACAATTTTATTTGTTACAATTCGCAATAACACTTTACTTGCACACATTTTTAATACAATTTTTAATAATTTAATAAACAATATTAATATCATATCTTTCCAATTTTATTTGCTGTAGAGCTTTAAGAATTTTTGATTCTCATTAAATTTAGAACAAAAGTTTTATTTTTAATCTTATTTACATACGGTTACGAAAATAAGTTTATTTTTCTTGTTAGCATGGGTTTAATCAACTAATATTTGAGTAGTTAAATCATTTTTCTGTTTTTAAGGGTTTGAGTGCTAAAGAAATTAATTGCATTTGCAATACGTCTTTCTAATACATTATAATAAAATCCTTGATTTTTATTAATATTAAAATATTAATATCAATAATAAAAAAAAGTTGAAAGACCTGCCTGTCCCACAAGTTCTAAAATTATACGTGAAAGCTATATCATTGTCGCAACCTTTAAGTTCTTAACTTAATTACATTCTTTATCACTTATCAATTGATGTTACCAAATGTTGCTATATTAGGAAAGAAAACGATTTAATATCTAGTAGCCATAACTGTTATTTTTAGAATTTATCTTATAATTATATGTGGAATAACCGAAAATTGTTAAGCAACATTTTATTACAATTAATTAACATCGTTATGGTGATTAAATGAGAAAAATCGGTTTTGCATTTGAAAAAAGTGTGCTAATCACATATGACAAAAATAAACTTAAACATATGCATTTTATGATCAGATCTAAAACAGCCTTGGATCACATGATCGCTCCGGGGAAGGCGACTTGCATATTATACACAGACAACTTTAAGGAAGTAACACCCAGAAAACGATAAACCCATTCATATCCTCTTTTCTATCACAAAACGAACTTTTACTTTAATTAATTATACAAACTTGTAGTTTTCGGCGCACTTTTGTTTCCAAGTGGCGCCTCATTTCCACCTATTAATAACGATATTATGATTTTTTCGGAAAAAAAATTGTTTGCACTTTGATTATTGTGTAACCGATAAACTTTATCGGGTAATGTCTATTACGAATATTACCAAATTGAAAAATAAAACACTATCAACAACATTTTATATATTTTTGTTAAACAATATTTCATATTCATTACAAAATGCAATAAAAATAGCAATTATTTTCAATGTATTATATTATGCATCCAGTTGATCTTTGCCAAAACTAATTCATTTTAGTCTATTTATAAATATAATGACATTTTCCACTATGCACAAGTTATTTTGTCTCGTGCTGGTGTGTTGAGGATATTTTTAAGCACGTGAAGAAGATAATCTGTATTATACACAAGTTGTACAAAATTCGTTCCTCATATTTTTTATTATATTTATTTCACTTTGGATGTTTGTTCTGATAAGAACGTAAAATACACACTGTGTTGTCACATGAATTACCATGAAAAAAATAAACGTTTATAAATAGAAGTAGGTAGATCACAAATTGATAATAGATATGCATGCCTGGATCAAAATCAATAAACGTGTTCGATTTTGATTATGAAATACTTGATGGATGTTGCAAAATAATAGCATATGGCACTTTTTGCACCACGGGTACTCATAATTACCTATAGCATGTACTTATTAACCATTATCTTAATTGTTAAATAGATAATATGGTACTTGGAATATCTTTAACCGGTTGGGTGAAGTAAATTTTTTAAAAAAATGATAAGATAATAAAGGTACCCGTCCTTAAATGTATGCCTTAGGCCCGGTTTACAGCTTTCAAAAATTGTAAATAAATAATTTTCGGTGTGAATGTACTCATAATCGCAGAGTTTTCCTAAAAAAAATTTGTTTATTTCCGATATAAAAATAAAACATCCACTGTTAAATATTATTAATAGATAGCTGATTTAGCAAAATCAGCTTGACCTAGTTTTGCCCTGCAAATTAAATTTATTGTTTAGATAAAATTGAAACTCTTCGAAAAAATGTACTTATTTATTATTATTTTTTTTAACCTTGTTTATATTGTTGCATCCTTGTTCTAAATAATATTACGGTTAAATTAAATAACAATATTTTAGATGAAGTTCAAAAATTGGCCAAAAATAAATTTTGACTATAGTCAAAGTTTCTAAAATCGCGAAATCTATACGTATGGTAGTTTATTTCGTTAAATTAAAGAGTTAAAATTGCGGAAATGATGTTTCTTCACATTTTAATAGCATATATGAAATATAAAATTATTGAGTAATTTATTTAATAATTATTTTTCAACGATCATGAACAAGTTCAAGGTTCATTTTTGTACAAATAAGCGATTTTTGCGAAAAAAACATATTTTTACATGATAATTATAACAGTCTTTATTATTTGGCAACGATATTAGAAGCTCTTTGAACCTGTTTTAATTGAAGATCATAATTTTCTGATGCAAAAATTAAAAACACTAGATACAATTCCATAATCTTTTTAATACTTCGCATACGAGTATTATTGTTTTCTATTTGCATAATACATAATGCTGAATATTAAAAAGGGCATTAAATTATATGAAAAACAATTCAATTATATATTTATTTATGTATATTGTTATAATATGCTAAATCGGACTCGTGAACTAATGAACCCCCAACAATTTATAATTAAGTAGTTTTATATTTATAAAGTGGCGATTTATATTACTTAATAAAATTTGATATTTCCTTTTCTTCGATTGCCTTGAACATCTAAAAATAGCTTTATTATAATATATATCTTGTAAGACAATGATAAATTGAATACTACAATACAATAGATTAGAAATAAATTTTACCTATAAGAAAAGTATAATATATGTGTTGAAAGGTGAACGACCAGGAGAAAATTTATTCATTTTAGCACATATTTATTAGAATGAATGCAATTGAATGCTATGTGAAAACACAATGTTGCTTTTTTTAATTTTTACCTTCTTTAACGTCTTTTAGAAAGTTTTAAGAAATCGGGCAGGTAGTAGAATTTCAACCGAAAAACTGCATATATAATAAAATGGCACAAAAATTTACCAATAAAAATGTCTTTATAAAGAAAATCTAATAAAATAATGTGTTTTTGTTTCAGCCACAAGTAATTGCCCAAGTTGACCGGAAAACGGGTGGTGTTAACACAGTAATTATGACAAAGTAAGTACAAAAAGCTCCTGACTACCCAATATAAAACAAAAATTCATTCATCGGAATCACAATGCTTCTTTTTGAAGGTATTAAAATTTAATTTTAACATCAAAACAAAATGTACTATATTATATAGAAATATATGGTGACTGGAAAGATTTTTTTGAATTTTTTTTTTGGAAAACCATGTATTTTTGCAGGCAATAAATTAATTAATAGGTTGCTTAATCCTCCTACTCTCATGACCATAAAATGCAGTTCATTATTAATAATATCATTTAAATACTAATATAATAATTTTCTTTGTAAAAATGTTTAATTTGTACATTTGAAACTGTACATTTTATCTAACAAAATACGTTTGTTTTTTCATAAACGAATAATGAATTGTATTCTATGATTCTTGTTATTCTTTTATTTGCAAAAATCGCCCATACCTTTCGGTATTTACTAATAACACGTACGTTCTTCAATTTAGCCGTTTTTATATATACGAGTGCCAAATACGTCCATCATCTCAAAGAATTTTGTATTAGGGTGTCTTGCATTTATACATGGTTTAGATAAGTGTTGTTTTGATTATATTTTGTAAGTTTTGTAAGATTATTGGCATATACCGGAGCTGCTAGAAGTGCCGCTACCGCACCTTTTTGCGATGTGGTTGTGCTGTGGAGCTGCGGATGATATCTTGGACTATCAACGGTACAATTACATAATATTCTATTATAAAATTTCAATCAGTATACACATAAATACTTGTTAATGTTCGGATACAGTATGTTAAACTTTGATATTCAAGTTTAGTCCTATTCTTCTTCAATTGCTGACCGTAATTATTTTTTTTTATACTATTTTTATTATTTTTATTTCAAATTATACCATTTTCATAAAATTCCATCAACAAACAACAACTATACATACAATTTCCAATCCGGTTTTTTCCTCATTATCATCCCCTTGATTTGAATTAATCATATCAATATCAATACTTCTTTATACGTTTTTTTTAACTGATTACTAATTCAATTTTAACACAAACTATCCCATTTTACTAACAATATATTATTAAGTTGTGTACAATTTCTAATTAAACATATTTGCAGTCATAAGTGTGAAAAACATGAAGTGCCCGTACAATCTGCTAATGGCTCAACCGTTCCATTGGTGGACAGTAGAAATAGACATGATGCAGAAGTCGGAGAATATGATCCATTTCAGCATCGTAAAGTGGATCATCCAACATCGTAAGTTTTATTACCGCATCAATTGTATAAAATACTAAATGTCCGCTTATTCCCCTTTCCACAGGGATATGGATACATTCATTCACTTGTTGAAGGGCAGCCTTGGCAGCGGTATTCTTGCCATGCCATTGGCCTTCTCGCATGCCGGCCTTCTATTAGGCCTATTTTGCACATTCGCCATTGGCGGCATATGCACTTACTGTATACATATCTTAGTAAAGAGTGCACACGAATTGTCTAGACGTACTAAAGTGCCATCATTAGGTTTCGCCGAAGTGGCGGAGGCCGCTTTCTTGGCTGGGCCGAAGAGCGTGCAACCATGGGCGAAATTTGCCAAAGCCATGATCAACATGTTCCTTGTTATAGATCTACTCGGTTGCTGCTGCGTTTATATTGTATTTATTGCTACAAGTGTTAAACAAGTTGTCGATTATTATGTTGCCGAAGAATATCACTACGATTTAAGGCTTTTTATGGTGGCACTTTTACCATTCTTGCTATTAATTAATATGATAAGAAACTTGAAGTATTTATCGCCATTGTCAATGTTGGCCAATATACTTGTAGCAGCTGGCATGGGTGTTACATTTTATTATATTTTCAATGATTTACCATCTGTCAGCACACGTCCTCAAGTTGTTTCAGTATTAGAATTGCCCATGTTCTTCGGCACAGCCATTTTTGCATTGGAAGGTATCGGTGTTGTAATGCCATTAGAAAATAACATGAAAACACCAACACATTTTATTGGTTGTCCTGGTGTACTGAATTTTGGTATGTTCTTTGTCGTACTTTTGTACGCATCAACTGGTTTCTTTGGTTTCCTTAAATATGGTAACGACACTGAAGGCAGTGTCACATTGAATCTTCCACAAGACGAACCGTAAGTTGAAAATAAATCTATAGTTTTTTGTACAATTACTAAAGTTGTTGTTTTTTTTTTTTTTTGTATAGGTTGGCCCAATCTGTAAAACTGATGATTGCTGTTGCCATTTTCTTCACATACGCTCTTCAGTTCTACGTACCAATGGAAATAATATGGAAGGCGGTAAAAAATAGTTGTAAAAATAGACCAAACTTGGCAGAATATGGCATTCGGTTTGGTTTAGTAACATTGACTCTTATACTAGCTATTTTAATACCGAATTTAGGTGGTTTCATATCACTTGTTGGTGCCGTTTGTCTGTCCATGTTAGGTCTAATATTTCCAGCTATTATTGATTTAGTTACATTTTATGAACATCCCGGTTTAGGTAGATTTAATTGGAGATTATGGAAAAATGTTTTTCTCATATTTTTCGGTTTAATTGGATTTTTAACTGGTACATATGTCAGTATAAATGATATTTTATATCCACAAAGTAATTAAAGCATTTTTCCATAGCTTAACAAGGAGTCTTATAATTAACATACTCAGCTGGAACCTGAGTAGTATATAGAAAATAAAGATGCAAAAACAAATTAATAAAAAACAATTAAATTAAATTATATTATTTATAGATTCTAAATTTAGACTCCTTGTTTTATTTTTCATTTCGGTGTTTATTTTGACGATTTAGAAAACGCACTTATTAGCGTCGACTGTACGTCAATCTGTGATTATTTTCTTTTCGACAGGAGGAACAACATTTACGATTAAAGTAAAATATATTTCAACTGGCTATAATAATAGTACTATACATATACATATAAGAAATATTATTAACATACAATTTTATTATTTATCTATTTTAAGTGCCAGCTGAAATTACTACCTACACATATAAAAATTTTATATGTAACTATAGTTTTTGGATACCAAAAATTAACGACAATAAATTAAAATTAAAAATAGACTTTATCCAAAAAACTGTTTTTACATATATACATATATTCATATATTACTGAACTCATCATTTTTAGTTAATAATTTTTTCTAATTATATCTTCCTATATATTTTTAATTATTTTATAGTGAGAAAATCACCAGGCTTCATCTATTTATATAAATTGTGATGTGATTTTTTTTTAGAAAAAAATTAATACATTTAAGGTTTTATAGTGTAGAATGTTAGTGTTCATAACTTCATCGATAAGACTTCATCATTCGTAAAATATACATGTAAGTAAAAGAATGTAAACATATAGGGAACATTTAATTTTACTGTTATAAATATTTTTTTAAAAACACAATATTAATTTATAAATAAGTTGTGAACGCTTTCAATACACAATTAACAAATATTTAGTTCCAAAGGAACTGTGACTTGGTGCCTTAAAAACCATAATCTTATTTTCTGGATTTTTCATCCAGTTCATGTTTTGATACAGAAACAGGGTGAGATAGCACCGATATTTTTTTATGTTCCTTATGATATTTTGTTTGGACTGGAACCAAACAAAATGTATTATAATTGGTTAACTTTTTATTTACACACAGTCGAAATAATCTCATTAAATATAAATTTATATTATCTAATTATATTTTTTGCAAATTTTATTTATGTTATTTATTATGGGTAGTTTAATTACATATAAAAATATTCAAGTGCATTTGATTTTTTTTTGCTAAATTTATATACTGTGTGTTAATTATTATTTATTAAAATAATCGAATAACTTAAGACATTCATTTTAATTTATTTACATAATTTTTATTATTGACTGTCTTAATTTATTTTGGATATAAATGTAGATATTAATAGTTTTAATAAAGACGAAAAAGTTTGGAATAATATAGTCCCAAAAATATTTTTTAGTAATAATACGGAATTGAAAAATATCTTTGGTGCGTGAATTCTAATTGAAATTAAGTTATAGTTCCCATTAATTTTGATATTATTATAATATACTGTATTAAGGAAAAAATAAAAAATAATTGTTACAAGAGTTTTTGTTGTTTTTTTCTTACATATTAAAACCTAAAAGTGAGAAAATTAGTATATATTGACACTGAAAAATGTTAATAACTGAGATCATAAACGGAAAGGTTACATCAAAAGTAAATATAATAATATTATTTTATTTAATCATAATAGTTTATCATGTACGAAGTATAATTTATATTTGATTACACTTTAACATGGAAGTTCAATTCATCACAAATGAAATATAGTTCATTATAATAATTTTTTATACATTAAATAAATGTAAGGTCAAAAATAATTGTTAGTACATAAACTTTTAGTCTCGCAGATCATGTCAAATGCAAATAATTAATTGAAAATGCTTCATCAGCTCTCTAAACTTTTTTTTAATCAACGGTGTCTTTTCGTTAGCGCCACTTTAGGTGCTGTTTTGTTAGTTTGTGGCATTGGTTTAGGCTATTTTGTGATACCAGATATCATCGAAAACAAAATATGGGATGAGGTAGCTAAAATTATAATTAACGAAATTCTCTTTAAATTACTAAACACATTTTTAAGACAAAAGTTCTAAAAAATGGCACTCAACAATATGATTTCTTCTTGAAAATGCCATTTCCATCCACACTGAAAATATACATGTTTAATGTTGAAAATCCACAAGAAATTTTGAAAGGAGCAAAGCCTGTTGTTAGAGAAATGGGACCATATGTATACAAGTATGTTGTACAGTGACATTTTTTTCTTGTAATTTATTGCATTCGAGTGTTTCGAAGACAAACCGGTTCCCTTCTTCTGTTCTCATCCTCATCATTTTTATCTTTTAGGATATTTAGATGGAAATCAGAGATTGAATGGAATTCTACTGATGAAATTTCATATCACGAATATATGAAATTCGAATTCGATAAAAATGCATCCGGCGACTTTTCAGATGAAGACTATGTCACCACTTTATTTACCCCTTACAATGTAACTAACGCATATTTTTATAAAATTTTTAATGTTCATCAGTTCATCACCATTTCAACATTTTTCAGTCTTTGTTACTTCAAATTGAAAGTTTCTCTCCCGATTTTTTGACCACCATTGACCCAGATTTGCCTGCAATTTTCGGAGAAAATTCCGGTCTTTTTATGAGGGTTAAAATTAAAGATTACTTATTTGATGGTATACCAATTTGTGAGAATGGTGGTGTTAAGGGTAGTTTTGCAGCTAAATTTGTTTGCAAACAAATTTTGTCTCGTGTAAAAGATACGAAACCAATGAGACTTGTTAATAATACAATATTATTTGCCAACTTTCATTTTGTAAGAAATTTAATCCGTTTTAATCTAATAACTAAAGCCTGTTTTAACTGTTTATAGAAAAACGGTACACATTTAGGCCGTTTTACAATTAAATCGGGCCAAAACAACAAATATGAAAGCGGTAATTTAATATATTACAATAATAAAAGTTATATGGATGTGTGGCCTGGAAATAAATCAGCTTGTAACAAAATATATGGCATGACAACAATCTTTCCAGCAAATATCAAGAAAAATATGGTTTTTAGTGCGTTCGCAGAAGATGTTTGCAGGTATGTTAATTAGCTAATTTACGAGAGAACACCTGTTTTATTGTCAAAAAATATGATTTTGCTATTTTAGCAATATATGCGTGCGGTTTCAGTAATTTATGAATTGTGCCCTTGATCTTTTCATTATATGTATTTATATGTAGGTATATACATAAGTATATCCATAAAATAATAGTAGAATTTGACAAATCAAGTGTCTAATTTCCATAAAAATGAGACGAACAAATTCTGTTACACTCGTGCAAAGTTTAAAATGAAATATTTTGTTTTTATAAGTATGTGTTTACACACCCCCATCATGCATTACGTTAGATTAAAAATAGAAATGTTTAAGAAAGGTCAGGAGATTTGAAAACGAAAATTCTGTAAACAGATTTGTATTTAGCGGGTCCTATTTCATTAAAAAGTACCATTTTTGTGTTTCTAAATAAAACTGTGTCAGAAACTAGACCGGTTTTTATTTACAAAACATAAAAATAGGTCAAAAAACAATTTTTTATGTTTATAAATAAAAACTTTGTCAGAAATTGTGTCAGAAACAGTTTTTATTTAAAGATAAACATTAAATAAAAAATCAAACAAAATATAACAAGTTTTTTTAAGTTTAGAAACAAAACTGTGTCAAAAACTATGTAATTGTACTTAAAATGCATAATTAAAATATAAAAAATCAATATTTCAGAGTTATATCAATGGACTTTAAAGAAATTCGCAGTGTTAAAGACATTGAAACATACAAATTTAGTGCATTAAATACATCGTTCAGTGCAATTCCTGAAAATGAATGTTTTTGCATAAATAAAACAAAACTACTTGATGGCCAATATGGATGCGTTGACGGACTACTTGATTTATCCGCTTGTGCTGGTAAGTAATCTTTAAATCTTTAAGTACCTACATAATTATTTAAAAAATAAATCATGACGGCATCAGTTTATTAAAATAAATAAAAAAAATATCAAAGTACCTGATTACAATCGTCAATTGTTTCAATTGTCATTGAAATAGTTTTTTATCATCAACACTTGAGAAATTTTGTAAAAAAACCCAACAGTCCCAACACTAATATGGAAAATTATAATTTGAATGAAAATTATTTGCTGAAAATGTGGCTAGAAGACATGAAGAAGACTTCTTACGTATACAAAGAGCCGATATTAGACGTATACGCAATTAAATTTATTAAATCAATTTGCCATGCATTTCAACAAGATGTCCATGTTTTTATAATGAGCGTTGATTTATTAGAAGAATATATAAGACGTAAGCATGAAGAAGAATTTGACGAAATATTGGCAATAATGATAGCAATTTTAATATCGAACAAATGTGTTGGAACTCAAACCAATGTTAAAATCACCAATATTACAGCATTGTTATTGAATTTGACCGGAACTCATTACACAAATAACCAAATTGTAAAGGCTGAATTGGAGATTTATCAGCATATTGATAATTATATACCCATTACGACAATTGTGGATGATGTGAACACATTTGTGGAAAATTTTGCACGTGACAGTCAACTTTTAGTTGATATTCGATCTCTTTGTTTAGATATATTAGAAGTCGTATATATTTTGCGGAAAGAATGGTTCTTTGATGTGAAAAAAATGTATGATACAAAGCCAGCATTAAAAGTATTCCGTAATTTAATGGAAAATAAACTGTATTTACCAGTTTGTATACTAATTAGTGCTTTACGTTTAACGAAATATCGAAATACGTTAAATATAAACAGTATTTTATTAAAATTGACCAAAATAACAAAAATCCATTCAGATCATATAAATATTTTATCAGATAAGATAACCAATGTTATTGATGATTATGATGGTTAAAAAATAAATTTGTTCAAAGACCAATTTAATAATAAATGGCGCCATAATATTTCTTAAAAATTTTTTTTAAATAAATATTGTGACTTAAATAGACAATATAAGAATATAATTTTTACATTTACTTACCTACTCTTCAATTAAATGTTAAGATATTTTCCCTATAATATTTTGTATTGATTTTCCTATTCAATAATGTTTCAATATAAATAATTCATTTAGTAAATAATTTGTATTTCAATAAAAATTGTAAAATATTAATATCCTCACCGAAAAGTAATTGATTGAAAAGTTGAAGGTAATCTACTGATCCTTCTCGTATAAAACAATAAACGCATTACGTTTAAAATGTAAATACAGTGTTTAATTGCATGTTTAGCATACAACTTTGTTATTATTTATGGCCCCCAACACGATTAGAATTAACACTGTAAATATGTTTTCTTTCCTATAATTACAATGACTCGTGTTTTATTTTAAAAATAGTGAAAGAATGTCGAAAAAATGTATTTTAATACATTTATATTAATTTTTATCGATCTTTAGTGATCTTTAGATCGTATTATCTAAAAAGTAAGTAAGTATTATACAGATTTAAAATAATCTTAAAATGTTGCAAATCAATTTAGTACAAAGTGTAAGTAGGTAAATCTATAAAATTTCTTAAAAAACATTCAGATATACAATTATTGTTATATTGTTTTCTGTTTTATACAAACAATATCCTCATAAATAATTTTATACATTAATATTTTATATAAAATATCCAGGTGTTTTCAGTTGATTATAAATTACAATAGAAAAAATCTATGCAAATAACAAGTTGCTGAAAAAAAACAGGAAATGATAAATTGCTTGCAATTTTTCACCCCAACGTCAACACGAAGATAAAAAAAACTGTTAAAAAACGATTAATTCAACTGTCTAATAATGAAAATGGTTATCCTTTTAGTAGAACAGGTCTGGGTCACTACATATATAAAACTCGGAATTACTTTCAAATGGAATCAGTTGTAGTAAAGATGCTTCTAAAATCAAAGCCGGTTTTACAAATTCTTGTCACGTTTGTTGTTATATCAATAATACATGCAAAACGATATGAACGATGTGAATTAGCACGCGAATTAAAGGAACGCCATAAATTACCAGCAAACCAAATCGCCACATGGGTGTGCATTGTGAAATACGAATCAAATTACAACACAGATGCAAGAAATAAGGACAGTGGTGATCATGGTTTGTTCCAAATATCGCAATTGTTTTGGTGTTCACCACCTGGTGAAGGAAGGGCATGTAATCGAGCTTGCAAAGATTTCCGGGACGAAGACATCACCGACGATGTGGCGTGCATTAAACGGATCTACAGAGAGCACCAACGATTGTCCGGTGATGGTTTCAATGCATGGGTTGCTTACCAGCATTACTGCCGAGGCGATGTTTCCCATTACACGGAAAATTGTTTTACGGAAAAACACAACATTTCAAGCACTTCACCACCACCGGAAAGTGAAACCAAGAAGACCAAGCCGGTTAAAGTGGAGGAAAAAGGGGCCGTCGATACGTTCATAAATTTGGTAAATTTTGTAAGGCCATTAGTGCAATCAACAACTACCACACCGAAACCAGGTGTGTTTTCTGGACTGTTTTCGGCTGTTGTCTCGAATTTGAATCCATTCGCTTCAAGAAATCAAGAAAACAAGAAATTCAGTCATGTTAAAACGAATATTGATAAGGAAACGACAATCAAAGCATCCTCTACACCATTAGTGAGTTTGAATAGTGAAACATCAACATTACCATTTGAAGAAAGCACAAAGAGAAAAGTTGAAAGAAAGTATACGATAAATGATTATGAAATTTCTAGGTCGTCTAGTGGTTTCAGTATTAGAAAAAATGTTTAAATTTATTTATAAAACTGGGTTATATACGTATTTATTTTTGTTATCAATAAAATATTTTGTCAATTAATTCAATGTTAAACTGTTTTTTTTTTTAATAAACCTCTTAATATTCTTTATCTTTAACATGTTTACAACTTTTAAGGTGCTCCTGTTATGCTTTCATTTCCACATTTATTGCATGCTAATCGACAATATTTAGAAAGTGTTGATGGACTCGATCCTGATGTAAAAAAACATGAAACTTATGTACTTCTCGAACCAGTAAGTTTTTTATTTGTAAACTAATAAAAAAATTAACGATGTCCACATGATTAAATGACATCATTTTTGTTTATTCAATAAATTTTTGTTAAATTTAAAAATGATTTGAATACGTTTCCTGTGTTGTAGAATTCGGGAGTTCCTTTGGAATTTGCAAAAAGGGTACAATTTAATATGTTCATAAGACCGATTCAAGGTATTTCGAGTATTGAAAATGTAAAAAATTCGCTAATACCGATAACTTGGATTGAAGAGGTAAAACAATTGGCCAAGTATTGATTATAAATTATAATTGATATAAATTTTAGTCGGTCAGTCTGCCTGATAAACTAATCGATGAATTGAAGAACAAACTATTGAAAAATTTACAACTATTTCAAATTGCACGTTGGACAACGATAATAACTGGTTTAGTCACAATTGTCGTTTCATTTTTTATTTATGTTTATTATAATGAGTAAATATTGACAAAACCATGATGAATATTATGTAAAAACATATGTTTACTATTTTAATGTTTCAAAGCAATATAAAGAGATTATTAAAACACACGCTTATCTTGTAGTTTTATTAATCCTTTCTAATCGGCTAGATTATTAGGTACATTATACAAATGTACAAAACAATAAACCGTTATTTACAATAGGCATTCGATTATCTTAATTCTAACAAGTACGCATATTTTTGAAAAAAATGAAACAATCGGTTAGATAAAAAGTAATTGTTGCATTTTTGGATTTACGTATTTTCACTAGCCGAAAATGACAACATTTCTGTGAAATATGATCCATATTTAAATTTAACGAAGTAAATATTCCAAATCCATAAAATATGTATACAAAAGTATCCATCCTTAATTCCCTGTTTGAATATTTATTTTTTTTTTCATCGATTTATTGATAGGTATAATACCAAGTAAATGGATACACCTACCTTTGTAAAGTATCAAAGTATCATTATATTTATTATTGGAATCATTATTTGTTCAAGTTGAAAAGTGTAATCTTTTGAATTAAAATTTTATCGATTGCCCTTTTCTGGTTAATGATTCCTAGTAATACCTAGGTTTGTTCCTATAAATAATTTGTAATCGTAAAAATCTCAAGATTTCTTAAATGATAAAAAAATTTGTCCCGTGCGGTATTGCAAACTTATCAATTACTTATATATACGTATTTATAATAAATTCTTCTAAAAAATTCAATAACAAATACTGATTACAACAATATACCTAATAATAAACTTGTTTACTGTTCCAAAAACGGAATTTTTTATTTGATATCAATAAAAAGTTTATTGAAATGACACTTAAAATATTAAGTATATTTTGTGTATACAAATTGTCTTCTATTCGTAAATGATTACAAAAATGAAATCTTTTTTTAAACGTCAAAAACTTTTCAGGAAGTGAAAATACAGGACTACAATTTTTCTCAAAATTTTGACTTGTTTTCTTGGAAGGCTTCGGTTTTTTATTGATTACAGGCACAACTACTATACAAGTATAAATACAAAATTATTTTCCTATCGCACCATTCGAGATAAGAGTAAAAAACAACTTTATTGAAGAACTCTGATCATCAATATATAAAAAAACAGATAATTGTATTTTTAAAATTTGTTTTTGTAGTTGTGCTTAGGAAGATAGCAACCATAACATATTATAATAGTCCTATTATATCTAAACT
>SSSI01005547.1:0-30167 GCA_004796505.1 Oryzaephilus surinamensis
ACAAAATGTTCAATATCATAAAAAGATTAAAAAATCGGTACAATTCAGATGATGTTAGCAATTACCACGACATGTTTTTACCAATAATTATTTTTTTAAAATTTATTGGATTTTGGCCATCAAAATTCAACTGGCACTATCATATACGCACTTGGTTCATACTGTTATTTATTTTAATTCCATTTCCATTGTGTCAATTATATTTTATATACGTTCGTTTAGAAGATGGAAACTTTTTGGAACTTCTTGCAAGTAATGTGTTAATACTACAAGATTCAGGAGCAGTTTTAAGAGGATGTTACATGAGATACAAAGTAGTTGATGTACAACAACTGTTGCAAGATATAAATTGCAATAAACTATTTACGCCACGGAGTCAACAACAAATTGAAATTGTTAAAAAATCACGACAAAACATATATAACATTTGCATGATATTTTATATTTCTGCATTTACAGCTATACCTTTCATTTATATATCACCAATTATTCCACATATGCCATTAGAGATAGATTTTCCATTTGCTGATATTACCATTTTTCCGTACTATCAATTCGCATTTATATGGAGAATTGCATTTTATATGTTCGGAGCACTTATAATTATTTGTTACGATTTAATGGCAGCCACTATGATGCTTTTTATTGGTTCACAAATTGATTGTCTTGCAAATGAACTAGAAAATTTAAACGCAAATAGTGATAAAATTGAAGACATGGAAATTGTGGATGAAAATTTTCACTATTGCATCGAAAAACATAAGGCGATTGTAGAGTAAGTTTTGTTTAAAGAAATTAATAGAGTCAAACTAATTAAAATGTCTTAAAAGATTTTCAAAAAAATTTAACAAGATTTATAATCCAATTATTTTAATAACATTTATTGGGAGCTTTACTCTAGTACTAACTTTGTATGAATTATCACTGGTAATTTAAATGACGTACAAATCATTTCCTATGTCCTATGTCGTGTACAATTTTTTTTTAGCCTAACCAAAGTGGCACTGCTATTTTATATATTGCTATTAATAACGGTGTTTTAATAGACAATTTATTATATTGTTGGACAGGCAATCAAGTTGCTTTTAAAGTAAAACAGTCACAAAATATGAACAAATTTTATAAATATAATAAAATCATTTTTATTGTAGAGCAATTTACTAACTTTTAACGCTTATAATTCTCAATGGGTCTTTTGGAACAATAGTAAAAAAAAGGAATTATTGATTTTTATGATGCGATTGCAACAACCTTTGCAACTATTTGCAGGAAAAATATTTCCTTTATCTTTATCGACTTTTCTTGCTGTAAGATCAAACTATATTACTATAATAAATAATAATGGATATATGTAGATTTATGTTTAGGAAATATTAATTGGTTGAATATTTTTAGTTAATTAGAACTTCGTACTCCTATTATGCTGCTATGAAACAAATTAATGCAAAAGATCATCAGTGAAAATACGCCTGCTCTCTGAAGTACCTAATACTGTTTAAAAAAAAGATGTGTACAAAATATACGTATTTGTACTTATATAGTAGGTACTTACATATGTATAATTATGTTTCATTTAGCTGTTACATTCCACTATTAATTTAAAATTAATAAACATTTGATATTCTGTATCAATTTTATTCAACGTCATTTGCTAATTAAACGTTTTATCCAATCTTTTCTTAATTAAATATTTATTTATGTTCTTACTGTTACAAATTCTCAGTTTCTCAAAATGAATATTAATTTCATTTTTGTATTATGAATTAATGATTAATGAATTCGGTATATTTTTGTATAGAAATAGGATAATACCTAATGATTTTATTAAATATCCATATAGTTTTGCTAGAAATATAGCAAAAAAATAGAAACTGTGTCAGAAAATACACCAAAGTCCAAAAACCTTTAATTTTAGGCATAACATACCTCATATTAATGTAGAATTTAAAAACTGAATAAAAAAAAGGCGTCTTCCATTTAAAATAAGGAAGTTTTTGGTATAATTAGGTCAGAAATGATAATATTTTCATTAAATTGGCCAGTCTTCTAAACTTCTAAGTAAATTCAAAATTTGTTTAAAATAACTCTTATAGTTGTTCAAATAATTTTTTGGCCTACGGGTGTCCTCGTATATGGTTCTATCGGAATTCGTACTGGAACCTTTTTCAGGTAAAATTTTTCGGATTTCGTACGCTTACGGATTATAGCTAGAGAAAGGATTATGAAAATACGGAATTCGTCCAGTATTTTTACCTCCACTTTTAATTGCCGTTTTCTAGGAATACTTGTCTTCCTTGATGTTAATTATTAAGTATATTTTAAATTTAAAATTACAAGATTTTCGATTTGAGTAAAGAGATTTACTTTACTAGTACGTGAGAATATTACATGTTTAAATTAAATGCGGAAAAACCAGAAAACGTATCGAACGAACTATCTTTGGTAAATTATCACATACACAAACATATATACAAGTACAGTGAATCATTTGTCAATACGAAAAATTTTTTCCAGTCCGAAAAAAATGGTTTAATTTTGTATATTTCTGTAACTTGTGCAGCTTAATAGACACTCTATTATATTGCTGGATGTGGAACGAGATTATCCATAAAGTAAATTAGAAAAATAATAATTTCATAATTTGTAATTGATCAATAAACACTATTTGTAGAATAAATTGCTGTCTTTTCATGTTTATAAATTATTATAATGCACAATGGATTTTGTGGGATCATAAGAAAAAAAAAGACTTAATACCTATTCTTTATGGTCAGATTGCAACAGCCTTTATGTTTAGTTGCTGCAAAATTGTTTCCCCTTGTCTTTAGCATTTTTTCTTTCTGTAAGACGATATTATGAAATTATTTAAACAAGATGCAACCTTTTTCTAGATCATCAAAATATCGTATTCTTATTTTGATGCTATGCAACGAATATCAATTATTATAAATTTAATTTAATTTTTATTTAATTTTAATGTAAAATACACTTATCATTACAAGCATACCTATACGAGTATATATAATAAATATAAAAAAATGGTAGAGTACAGAAGTAATAAATAAAGAAACAATTAGAGAAAATACATAAAGCTGGATTTATAGTTTGCCTAACGTAACCGTAACGCAACCGTAATGCAAAAAGATAAAAGTTGGTGAACTCTTGCGGTACGGATTGCGGATTGCTATTACGGTTACGTCCAACTATAAATTGTATACTATAGAAATCCCACACTTCCTCTTTTTGCGTTACGGTTGCGTCAAAATATAAATCCAGCTCAAGTGTATTATTTAAAAACAAAAAACAAAAATCAAAAGTTCTAAATGTTACATTTCATAGAAACGATTAAATACGAGTATAAAAAAATTTTTAATAAATCATGGAACAAATTAATTACCTGGTTCTATATTATATCCAATTATTACTAATATTCCACTCTACTGGAATCTTCAATTTCAATTTATTATTCATTGTTTAATAAGTACCCACCTATATGTAATTAAAAATAAGAATTTTTATTTATTTAATAGATTTTTTTAGCAGAGATTT
Source organism: Oryzaephilus surinamensis (assembly GCA_004796505.1). Classification (NCBI taxonomy): domain Eukaryota; kingdom Metazoa; phylum Arthropoda; class Insecta; order Coleoptera; family Silvanidae; genus Oryzaephilus; species Oryzaephilus surinamensis. Next base: position 3,550 of record SSSI01005547.1, read on the forward strand.
ATCCTAGTTATAAATATGATTGAAGTATTCAGATTGTGACTAGTTTGCTACAAAATGTTTAATGCAATAAAAGATATAAAGAGTCTTTACGACTCAGATAGTGTTGAAAACTTTTATGAGTTGTTTTTACCAATTATAACATTTTTAAAATTTATCGGATTCTGGCCATCAGCGAAACAAATATGGCCATATTCAATTCACACGTGGCTTGTTATATTATTTATTTTGTTACCATTCCCATTGGGTCAAATTTATTTTGTGTATGTCCGACTGGATCATGGAAATTTTTTGGATCTAATGGCGAGTAATTTACTGATTATGGAAACATGTTCAGCTTTATATAAAGGCTACTACATGAAATATAATATATTTAAAATACAAGACCTTTTTGAGGAGATGAATAAAAATAAATTATTCAAACCAAAGAGTAAACAACAATTTTTAATTGTTAAAAATGTACGCAAAAAAATTTACAAATTTTGTCTGACATTTTATATTTCCGGCGGATTTGCTCTTATATGTATTTATTTAGCACCAATTATATTTTCAATTCCATTAGAAGTAGATTTTCCATTTATTCAAGTATCAATCACTCCCTATTACCAATTAATACATTTATGGAGAATGTGCTACTTGATATTTGCTGCAACAATAATCACCAGTTACGATTTATTAGCTGCAAGTATTATGCTTTTTATTGGGTGCCAAATTGACTTACTTGCAAACGAATTAAACAATTTGAATATGAAAAATGATGAAACAACAAAAGATATTCTTCATCACAATTTAGATGAAATTTATGAAAATTTTTACAATTGCATTAAAAAACATCAATCGATTTTAGTGTGAGTTTTTAATTTGTTTAATGACATTTAATTTTTTTAAAAATTGTTGGGTATTTATATCAATAAGTTTGATTTAGATTTTCGAAAAAATTCAATACCATTTATGATCCAGTTATTTTAATTACTTTTATCGTAACAACGTTTACCCTGGTTCTCACTTTATATGAATTAACTATGGTAAATAAAATAATATAAATGAAAAATCAAATTGTTTGATAGCTAAGAATAGATATTTTCTTACAGCCTGATCAAAATGGTTCATTTTTTTACGTTTCTATAACAAATGCAATATTAATAGACGTTTTATTATATTGTTGGCCAGGCAATGAAATCTTTTATAAAGTAAGTAACCAATTAAAGATATTATAATCCAAACTAAAATTTCTTTATAGAGCAATTTGTTATCTTTTAATCTCTATAATTCACAATGGTACTTATGGAATAATTTAAAAAAGAAAGAATTAATGTTTTTTATGATGAATTTACAAACACCTTTAAAACTGTATGTAGGAAAAATATTTTATTTGTCATTAGCAACTTTTTCAGCAGTAAGATGGAATTATTTATATTTTATACGAACATTTTTTTTCATATATCAATGCGTTTTTTAGATGATAAAGAGTTCATATTCTTATTTTGCTGCTATGCAACGAGTTAATGCAAAAACTCATCATTAATTAATGCACGAACACAACTTTAACTCTTCAAAAGCGTAAAATGTTGAATGGTCAATAAATAAAAAATTTCAAATTCTATACTTAATTCATTAAATGAATGTTTTTTCCAAATTTCAAGAGTTTTTTAAACAAAACCTGATTCATAGCAATGTGTTAGATCTTCTTTTCATATTCTTGAACACTCCAATATTTTACAATAAAAAAATATTTAAAGGAAACATGTTTTTACTACTTAGTACAATTTTATTTACTCGTACACAACACAAAATAAGATAATTAATTGATCAAAAACCACTAAATATAACTAATTAAAAGATATTTCATTATCACTTTTAAAACACTGAATTTGTATAAATTTTTGTAATGATTATGAAAATTATAATATTCTTCATCACAACTTGTGCTATAATGAACTATTATTTCGCAAATTTTTATTTTTTATATACATTTAATCCTCAATTACATTTATTAAAATATTGATAGATACATCTTTCTAAGGATCTAAGTTAGAACATTATGTTAGAACATGCAAGGACTACATATGCATAATTATCATGTTTTTCCTGAAAATTAATTGTATAAACATTAATTGTACTAAAAATATTACTCCCTAAAAATTTCCACAAAATATTTTGTTTGATATTTTTAAGAAAAGTTTTAATATATTAAATATTTCTTAAATATATATTTATGTATATACAATTACATTAAAAAACAACAGTTTAATTCTATTATGATAAAACATTAAAGAAAACAAAAAGAAAATATAAATATGTATTATGTACATCAACATAAAATTAATTCTATTAAAAAATACATTTTTTAAGATTAAATAGAAACATACAAAAAAAAATTGCATTACATCAAACATCAGTCCTATTATAATACTATTAAGCAAATACAAAAATAATTCAGTCAAATATTCGTATGACAATGGACGTTAACAATATTAGCACACTACTTCTGGTTTAATAATTGAACTCTTCCAATAAAATAATTACTTTCGATTACATTTTATTTTCGTACATTGGATTATTAATATTAAAGATTAACACTTCATTAAATATACATAGAATATTTTTATTATATGGATTATCATTAATTATTCGTCGTTAGAAGAATGGAATATATTTACCTACCCCTTTTAATAAATTTTCGGTGCTGATCTGTCGTTAACAATTTTTGCTCTTTTCAATGTAGCTCCACGTTTAATTTGATCCATAAGTGATTCATGACACACTTTTGGATCGGGCTAAAATAAGAAAGAAAACAAACATCTAAACACATTGAAACAAAATTAAAAAATAGTAAAATCAAAATCAATGGAAAAAGAAAAGTTTTTAGTTTTTCAAACTGTTAGTCCTTTACAAGAAAACTTCTCACCTACTAAATAAGGGAATCAAAATAATTCATCGTAATATTTTTGATTACAGTTGAAATTCTGTAAAAATTACATAAAGTTTTTTTCCAAATTGAAACAGACAAGAAGATGTTTTATGCAAATCAGTAGAAATGAATAATTAAAAATTAAATACCTGGGCTTTACTATTCATAATTTGACGTATTTTATTGGCTTTCAACTGTGCTGTTTGTACATTATTCGTAGTGTGTTGTTGGGCTAATTTGGCATTTAACGAATCCAAAAAACTTTGTCCAGGTCCACGTTGATTTAACGCTTTATTAATCACAGGCCCATTTCCAGCCACCAAATCTTCTGAATGTCTTCTTGAACTACGTGGACTCAAATTTGGTGTTAATTTGGCACTTAAAGATGCTATAAAATTGGCACCTACTCCACCAGGTCCTAAACAAACATTTATATTAAACATAACAATAAAATTACACAACACAATCTACCTTCTGATTTTCTATCAGCACTTTGTGAACGAAATGAATTAATTCTTCTAACAGCATTTGGACTGCCCATAATTTGTGCTGGTTGAGCATAAACAACACCACCAGACTGCGAAACGTATGACACTTTATTTTGGCCACCAAATGTACTGAAAACTGGACTTTGCTGTCCTAAACCACTTCCAACTTGTTGTGTTTGTGGTGTATTATGCGATTGATATATAGATTGAGTAGATGTTGATAATCGACGAATTGAATTTGGACTTGCCGGCGTATGTTTTAATTCAGTTAAAGCCTTTACTGTTTCGGCCACATTAACACCTAACAAATTTACCAGTATTATAATAACACACGAATGAAAACTGTTGGGAAATTCCTTACCTGCTTTTGAAGTATTTGATGTGGGTTCAAGTAGGAATGCAGGAGGGGGTGGTAAATTTTCTAAACTACCCATAGAAGTCAATTGGCCACTTGCTGTATTTGTAATTGATGATGTACGACGAATTGGTGGTGGTGGTTTATTTGCTTGCATTGAACTGCGACGTAGTAAGTTGTTTCGAATTGTGCCTGTGCTCATAGCTGGCGGAAAATGGTTCACAATTAAGAAAAATTTTCAAAAAAAAAACTTTATCAATGCTACTAGTAGTATTCTAGTTCTAATTTTTTTATATACATAAATGAAATAAATATGTACGTATATAAAATATTCCAAATGACAAAACTTTTCATTAATAGCATAAGAAATTTTGATAAAGATAACAAGTTTATTGTAAAAACTAAAAATAAGCATGCATAAACTGTGATTCACATTGGAATAATACAAATCGTCTGATTATTTACCTGACATGGAAAGAGGTCTCCGTCGTGCTGCATTAAGAAGATCATTGTTGCGAGGCAGTGTACAATACTTGCTAGCCGTATCTTTAACATCTAACAAAACACACACACACTAATGAGCACACTCATGCTTTTATTAATAAACAACGTTTAAACATTTGTAGAAACTTTTTTTAGAAATTAGGCCAAAATTGAAAAAGGCACTCGGGTAGAAAATTTGTGCAAAAAATTAATAAACACCATGCAATAAAAAGCAACCTTCCATTACAACTAATTAACTTACCATCAACATGAACACCACCACCCTCTTCTACAGTAAATGTAGTTTGACTTCCATATCCACTGGACGATTCTAATGAACTTTCGCTTGTACTACCATCTTTTTCCCCTTCGTTGGTCTAATAATTAAAACAAAGTAATTACTTTCTTTATTGAATTTCATGATATAAAATAGAAGAAAAACAATTTACTTTTTCATTATTTGCGTTTGGCGTAATGAATTCAGCAGGTGGTGGTGGAAGTGATTTTTCTTGAGCTTTATTTGCCGCCATACTAGCCAATTCGTGCATATTGACGTATGTAGGTTGAGGGATATCTTGAATGGAAATAAAATTAAGTTATTTGAAAGGTAAATTAAATTATAGGTAAATGTAACTACTTTTTGACAAGTGGGCTGGCAGAGGCGATGGTTTTTTTATTGAATCTGAAGTTGTGGTTGATGTTGTAGGTGTAGGTGGAAAAACACGTACACCTTGCGTTATTGTCTTTGCAGGTATATTTGGGCCAGCTGGCCGTTCAAGAGATGAACACCTCTGAAAAAGAAAACCAGAAAATCGAATTAAATTTTATGTTTAATAAAAAAATTTTCCCAATTTACAGTTGGTAAAGGTGGTTTATTTTGTAATGATTTAACAGATGGTGCTGGACTACGTGGAGGAATTGTTTTTGTTGTATTTTCAGTGGGTGTAATTGATGTTACTGGACTTGCGGGCTGTGATAAACTTTGATCGGGAGCTTGGAATGTGTAGACAGTCAATGGGGGTCTTTGATGTCCCTTTTCATATGCTAGAAAAATGATTACATCAATTTACAAATAATGCTTGCAACAAATGATGACAAAAAAAAACCTGAAGAAATTGTATGCGGACGATCGCTAATAATGGCAGAAGCTGCTCGCTCAAATTGCATTGTTTCTTGAAGATTTGGCCAAGTTGCTGTTGTAGTTGGGGCTACGGTTGCAGGAAAAGGTGTACATGGTGTACTCGAACTACTACTATTGCTGTGTTCGGACATATTTGACACCTAACAAACAACATTAATTAACACATAACACACACACGTACATATAATTAGTAAATTAGTATAAAAATAAATATATTAATGAAATTATAAATATGTTAATGTGGCAGTGTGGATGGAGGTTCGTGTTTCTTGTCTTACCTGAGCTACACTCAGAGAAGAAGGAGGTCTAGGATAAAGAGTGTCTTGTGAGGTAAATCCAGAATCTTGGCTAGATACAGACATATACCTAATGGTACCACTACGGCCTACAGGCTGTTTTTGTATAAAAAAAATAAAAAAAAAACAAAAGGTAAAACAAAAATAAAAAGAAAAGTTAAAAAAAATATAAAATAGCGTACTTGTGATAAAGAACGTTGCCAATGTGGATGACTGGGAGAATGATGACTTTTGGAGCTACCTGACGAGGAACTATTCAACGAACTTATGGAACACATTGATGATTTACGAGAACCTAAACTTGAGGGAGAAGATGGTGGCGTATGAAACGACCATCCACTATCCGATGTCTTTAAATCGGCAATTACTTGTTCAGAAGCCGGTGGTAATGTTTGCGGATCGGCAGTGTGTTTTTCTAATTGCTGGACGGCCTCTTGCAAATGAGACATCTCTGTTAACATGGCAACTTCCTCATCCTATTAAAGTCATATTTGACGAAAAAATTCCATGAACAAACGATTAAATACACTTACAACAACGGGCTTTAATAAATTTACAAAACAACAAAAGCGGCTACGCTCTTCAATAAGGGCAGCACGAACAGCATGCTTTTCAGTTTCTTCTAATAATTGACGACGTTCAGTAACATCTTGTAAACTGCATTCAAATCTTTTTTGTACATCTCCACCAGTACCTTTTCTCATTTTCTTTTGTAAACGTAGTGTATCCGTTGAACGCTTTTTCAGTTCGGCACGAGCTCGTTTATAGTCTTAGAAAAAAAGACATTAAGATCAAAACGACATTAAAAATTGATTAAACAATGAAAACGAAGTATAACTCATACTCTGGAGTTACATTATGTATATTTTGTAATACCTTTGGCATGATCCTTATCCAAATTAAGAACAATTCTCTTCCAGTCTTCTAGTTTTTCTTGCAAAGGAAGTACTAAGCATTCCATTATTGTACTAGAGTGCAAATAAATTAAAAATAAAATACTGATTTGTTAAATTTTCCAAGAATAAGCGAATATTTTTTTTAGCAAAAATTACAATATAAATGCTGAATACAACAAATGTATTGAACTTTAAACATATACATATTTACATATCTATATATAGGACGTATTACAAAATCAATTGTATTATTTAGTGGGCATAAACACATTAAAATGTGCATACCAATATACGATAATTAAATCGTTAAATTAACTCAACAATATACCTCGTAAACGTTTTCATCCGTGCTTCTACAGCTTTGTGTCTTAAACATATTCTGGTTAAAGCGGTTCCTATTTCCCGAGTAGCACCTAAAAAAAATTATTACAATGCAATACGTATAGTTTATTAATTATTATACGTACAAATAAAAAAAAACAATTAAATAATGTTGGTAGCATAAAATATAAGGTGTAATTAAAGAATAACAATATTTTCATTTAAGCATACATATACATATTTTATTACATATTGTAATATCAAGATTTTCAAACATCCGATAATTTTAGATATTAAAACTACAAAGAAAGTACGTGCCTCAATTTTTCTGTTGTTCATTTTTCCTTCAAATTGTGTTGAATAGCTTGTTAGATTACAGATTGGTGCACGTTTGGTCTAAAACGTGTAATAACGCGCTAGACCGAAACTTTTTCCGTTTTGATAGATGATCAAAGTCACCGCGTACAATCCTATTTACTATATGTATATTTTATCAGCTTTTCGAAAAAAAATAATGAAAACAGGAAAATTATAAGACCTAGTATTTATTAAATGATAAATAAATTTTGTTGTAAAAGATTGATTTGTGTTAATTATAAACTGCCTCAAAACATAAAACAGTAGGCAATAATTATAATATTTATTTTTGCGATAATCATGTATCTATAAAGATTTAAACTAAAAATACCAGTATGTATATATGTAATTAATACTGTTTATTTTTATGCTGCATATAAACTTGTTGAGTTTATTTTTTTATTTATCGATGGAAATGTTAATTGTTCTTGAGTTATTATTGTAATAAGTTATTAGTTTAAAAAATCCTCAGAATCGAGTGAATCCATATAAATTACTTACGTTTATTTAATTATTTAAGCAACTGAGTCAATGGCCGATATATTAAAAAACAAAGACTTAAATCTAAACGAAAGATTTTAACAATAACTATATACTAGATTAAATCAACATAAATTTATTGTAAAAAGAAGTTGATTGACCCTGAATATCCTAATTTCTCTTAATTTACGCATAAATTCACCTACTGATAAATTTTCTAAACAAAAACTTTACAAATCATTGGTCTCTAATAATAGAAGGGTTATACAAGCACAGAGGAGGTTTTGAATGTGTAAAACACCTGTTTTTAATTCACACAGGGTAATATTTTAAGAGCGCATATTGTATGATTATAAAACGATTATTAACCTGTCGTTAACACGCAAATTTTTTGAAAACTGAAAGGCCAGGAAAGCTTATATAACACGGCATGTATTTTATTATTCATCATATGAGTAACGTAATGTGTTTAATGAACAATTAGTGCAGAAGCAGCATCTCGTGATCTCAATTGATTTTCAGTTTTTTATGAAAAACTACAAGTTAAAATAAAAATGTATGCATATAACTACTGCTTTTTTCATGCTAACATCAATAAGAACTAATGATTATAAAAAATCAGGATGTACTTGGAATTTCAATAACTAGTAAACCAGTGAATCTTACTAAGTTCATGAAACAGTAAGAATTACGGTTTCGTACGACATATTCTCGTAATTGAGAAAATTAACGGCGATACACAAAAAAAAAACACAACAATTATACGTATTAGATCAGTATTACTGTGATAACGATTTAAAAAAAACGAAGGAAAATTGCAAACATTGGTATAAAAACTAATGAAAATGTGTATATAGTAGAAAAACGAGAAAAATATAAAAGTTTTAGTGTGGATGCTAGAGTGCAACGGCCTCTTATCCGGCATTCCGACGCTCTGCACTAATAACACGAAAAAAGGGTGGTTGGTGAATGGGTGTATATGTGGGTCAATCAATGGTTATTTACAACACATGACGATGCATCTACATTTTAGACAATGAACACTATCTGTATACAAAATTCTAAATATGTATGCAGCAAAACTGTATAATTTTAATCTACGAAAAATTAACAAGCTACGAAATATGGACATAAATGTTCGCTCCATTTCCCACATTTATCAAAATATTCGTATATTAAAACTAGAGCGTTACGAGTTATTTAATTAATTAATTTTGAAATATCCGTTTGCTGTGTAAGCTGGTTCTTTCAAAATTGTCGGTAAGTACTAAAAGAACTTAAAATCAAAAATAAAAATTACCTCTGGTGTTTGTGGCAGAATCCGCTATTTTCTGGAAGGCTTCCAAATAGGCTGTCACAGCCAATATTGTGGCTCTGAAATTTTTTCATAAACTAAATTACAATATCAAATATATAAATATTAATTAAATACGTATAGAAACTTCCACAGATCAATATGTGAAATTTTTTAATGGAAATATTGTATACAGTCAGATCAGTTTATTTCAAAATCACAGAAATATTCATTCTTTGAGGTTTGATGCCTGAATTAACAACTCGTTTATGTATTTAGGTACTTACTTCAGGGAAGAGTGAAGTTTTGTTGCTTTTGTAATAAGGTCTTCCCACAAGGGCATTCCATTCTGGAAAAAGAGAAATAATAATTATGGTAAAATCATACCAGTACCGAAATGGTTGTTATTTTAGTATAACTGGCTAGCCAGGAACTATAATTTAAAAAATTCCATCTGTAGTTCCTGCATTTCCATGAAAACCAGATGTTATAAAACTTTGTAATGTACCTTTGAATGTGGTGAACATAAACGTCATAAATATCAAGTTACAGGTTTATAAGTGCATTATGAACAATATAAAAAATAATGGAACCGGGAACCATTAAGTGATATTTTTATAAAGTATGTTGCAGCTTGTGTACTTCCTTAATAATAAGATCCGCTCTGTTTACAATTGTAATATTTTCGGATAACTTTCGTTCACATGTTTAATGTATACGTATATTAATTGTCATGCATTGGACACTTGAAGACTCTTAAAGTCTGCATGTATGTCTTTTCAAGAGAAAAACTTCTTCAATTATGAAACTTTTGATGCTCTGAAAGCTTAAATAAATAATTACATAAGAAATAGACCTCGACTTGATTTTTTTCTCTGTTAATTCGATGAAAGAGAATGTACATACATGAAAAATGGTACATCAAAAGCAGAAACCGAGGCTGAAATATATACAGAATTGTAACACAAGTCAACTGTATTAAAAATTGTATTTCGATATAATTTTTTTATCTCAAATTATACGATTATATAAATATCATTTCCGTTTTGTTTCCATTTAACAACTATTTTTCCATTAGTTTTATTTTACAAATAAAATCCGGAAAATCGTAAATATAGTAAAAGAATCCTAAATTTGGGCATTTATATTACGTAAATTCAGTACAGTTCTAAAATAGTTTGTTGGGACAAGGCTAACTCAAAACAGTCATTAGTTTCGGTTGTTTCATTTTTTAGAAACCGAAAATAATTTCATAATTTTAGTACATATTGAACTTAGTAAGTTCAACGACTCAGATCCACTTTACTCTATAAAACTCATGTAAAATTTTAGTTTATTTTCAATCAAATTCGGTAATCTGAATAACGTATTTCGAACTGTAGTATCTGGCAATGCATTTTCAGTTTCTTGACTTTCTTAATATGTATACTATAACACGCCTAGTGCTACTATTAAGCACCAATTTTCAAAAATAGATAAATATAGGTAATTTATGTTAATTTTTTCGTAAATAAAGTAACTTTCAAGTATTAAACTTCGTATATTTAACCTTACAACAGCTGTCTATGAAGAGGATTTATTTATAAGCCGTTCTATAACAGTTTCTAAATTTAAGTTCATTTAGTATTTTTTTTAAACAAAAAAGAAAATATCGTATACATTTGAATATCTTCAAAAAATTTACAATTTTATCGAGGATTCTATCTACAATAAAATGTCCAATGAACGATTGGGGGCAGGTAAAATAAACGGAAAGTGATTTTTGTTTTATTGCCAGAATTGTCGATATTCAACCACCTTCCCCTAATATACGAAAATTCGTTATTTCTCCAATTGTGCTTCTTTAGAAATAGACACGATAGTGAAATAAAAGGTAGATGCAAACTTGAACAATTTACAATGAAAAAGCACCCATGACAATCAAATAAATGTAAGGGGTAGAAAGTGCTCGAGGGAAAAGAAATATTTTTATTACATACATATTTTTTTTTTGAATATTGTCGCATGAATCTGATTTGAATTCAAATTTAGGATCGTTTTTTAACAAAAATTTTAGAAATAATTTACTATATAAATTTAATATCACCAAGATATCTAATTACAGGGGCATGTTTGTGCGGAAAATGACTACATTTCTAAACAAGCTTCACACGTGCAGTTTTACATTTCAAACATTGTTGTATATTTTATATCGCCATATGTACCCATATCTGTGTTTTATAAATAAATAAGATAGGTAGAATATTGTAATATAATAAACAGGAAGGATGCATTTTTAAAAAAGGCAAATTTTTGGTAAATTTACAAATTGATAAAGATGCATATGGCACAAAAACAAATAAATATTTCTATGTGTACACATCTGTTTCGTGCTAAACATGTTCTTCGGTTCATAAAGTTTGAATTTAAATAGAAATATGTCAAAGAAGCAGGTTTTTGCTAAGGAAGTACATAAGCAGTCATCAAAAACAAGCTGCTTTCATTTTACTAGTTACGTCACAATAAAATCTATTCAATATCAAGGGTAACAAGAAATCGGTTTGTTATTATGTCGATTATAGGAAAAAAATGATTAGGATATAAGCTATGTATTTAGATCATCGATATCTATAGTTCATCATAATCATTATCTAACCGTTTTAGCGAAATAATAGAAACCGTTATTAAGCACACATTAATGTATAATATGTAATTGATAACGTAACAAATTTAATAGGAAATTTAATTAAGATACGATAAATGAATAAACGTTTATTTATATCATTTTTGATGAGACATTATACCTTCATATCGTGGATGATTTGTTGAAAAAGGCCACCAAGAGCTCCCGATTCTTTTTCAATATGAGTTTCCATGATGTTTTTTAGTTTTTCTTCAAATTATTTCCCAAAAATATTATCTCACTAGACACACTAGACCACCATTTAATGGAAATTATATTTCATACGTAGACAATATCTGGTTTTAACATTTACGATTGACATAAAACTATAATGCACAAGTACACAATATAATTGTATAATTTATTCCTCTCCACTAGTCACCAAACAGTCTACATAATGCATTTTACGTGTGTAGAAAACTCATCTATGGCAACTTGTTATTTAAATTCCAAATGTACTGTATTAAAACTTACACAATTCACAAATTTTTTCTTTTGCTTATGTTTTAATCAGAATAAGGTATTTTATAACATTTCATTCACCAATTAATTTATTGCTAAGAGAATCATAATAAGAGGTATATAAAAATACCCAAACAAACGGCCACCATTACACTACCGATTGTTTTCTTGTGATTTTCAGTCCAAAGAATCCCTCCCCTTTCAAAAGATAAAGTTAAAAGTGTAACTACTTCTGACATCTAGGGACTTATGGGCAAATGAAAACCTATATTTCTGTTAATGGTGTGTACACTATTACGAAAACAACAAAAGGTGTCACTACCGCTGGAAAACATAAATTTTTTAAAAATCTTACAACTTTAAATTATAAAATGACCGTATTTTCTAAAAAAAAGCAAGATAGAAAGGCAACGGTTGTATTACAATCAGTGTTAAATATTGATTGTTTTATTTCTACATGGTAATTGTTTTAATAATCATTATAATAAATTGTATGAATTTTTCTTTCATCTCCAATCCAAACTTTAATTATTTCGGCATAACTTTATTTTTATCTAAAAATTTGAAATAAAATTATAGACATCCATACAAAAGTATGTTTTACCTTTTCTCGCCTTTGGCTTAAACAGCAAATTTTGCGCCTGTACTAAAGGAAATTCACAAAACAAAGTGAAGAAAAACGATATTATCGTAATTAAGAAAAATTCAGAAGCTGTACTAGATATCTATAAAAAAAATCCATTTGTAATTAACTTCATAGTAAAATACTAACAAAGAATACAGCATTAAATGTGGTAAGATAAAGTGGTACTCTAGTTGCGCTGTTTTTATACAACTGAAGAATTGTATGTAGCAAAAATATTCCATAAGTCACCCTGCTTAAAACACGAAAACAATGCCACGATAAAATTATATTCACTAAACCTACAATAAGTGTATATAAGAGAAATTTTTATAATATTGAAATATGTTTGACCCCCATATCCATTTTTGCAAGACCATATAATCCAGACCAAAGCTAGAGTCCAAAGAGTGCGTCCAAAAGTTAAATAAAAACAAGCCTCTATCCTGTTATAATCATGATTTTCTTCATGAAATTTATGAGAATATACAACCGTGCAAATCATTACAATTAGCGAAACAATCCATGCACTTACATTAATGAATTTGTTTATTTTCGCTTTGCGTTTATTTTGTTTAAAAATATAATATCCAAAAAGTAAGCCAATTATATAGGGTGATATTCTTGTATGAGGTGTAATATAATAGTTTTGGAAATATTCCAAATCGAAAAGTTGGTTTCTAGAATATTTTCCAATACTTATTTGTATCCTATACTTAATTTAATATATTTTACGCACGTTATTGGTAACATTTCTCCGCTGTATCTTTTTATCCAACATAAATAGAAACTGAGTACCAAAGAAATGCCAATCAAAAAATAAGAAATTGATAATCCAACAACAGGCCATTTCCATAAAGGATAGAGAATTATTGGTGATAAGAAATAGAATGGCATTTCACATGATAAATACCAAATTTGGTAAATGCACTAAACGTATACATCTTACATTACAGCCAAATTCGTATACAGTAAATAAACTTACCAATTTTCCCGGATTAACGTAAGATTGTAAATGCAATAATGTGGACCACCAATAATCCTGACACGCTTTTTGATGGTTTTTATGTACGTCGTACATTAAAGGTCCTTCGCCTAAAAATTGCGGTAAAAAACAATAAAACAAAACAACAAATGCTAATGGTAGAGTGATTCGAAGGTATCGTTGAATATAAAACATGAATAAATTGAATTTGTTTGATTTTAAGACATATTCAAAATAACCAATACTAACTAACATCCCACTTATCATAAAAAATGAATCAACACTAACTGTACTGCCTAAAATTGCGGTATTGGAATAATCTAATAACCACTACAATAAACAATAAATATAGAAAAGTTAATATGTTTTAAATGGAAAAGTAATTATCGTACATCGACGATAACAAGAGAATTTGCATTAGGATATATCATATACATTATGTAACAATGGCCCATAACTACAAACCAAGAACTTATTACTTTCATTCCAGCTAAACAGTCCAAATTTTCGTCACCAGTTTTTCTAACAGATAACAGTTTTTTTAAATTACTGTATGCGGAAAAAACGTAGATTATTGGACGTTTTTCAGCTAAAAATTTCATGGTACTATCTAAATAAATTTAATGTCGTTGTATTACAACTTACATTCATTTTGGAAATAGTCAATTAAACCGCACAAAAGGCTTACAAATATCAATATACTGAAAAAAAATCTTAACAAAGACTTTATTAAAGTATTCCTGAAAAATAATAAAGAATTTTTACATTATCAGGTACTGCTCGAGACCCATTTTTGGTTGAGTGTCTTTGGTATTACAATAATTTTCATTTAAACTAATATTCAACGTCAATCCTTCAGTAGTTTCTCTAATAATTTTACTAAAATGTTTAAATATATCGTCTTTTGGGCAAGATTTTGGAACACAAACGGACCATCCAAGCTCCATTTTTTCAACAGTAATTTTCAATTTTTCAAAACGCTGAAAAAATCAATCAAACAAAGTTTACGTACTATTTTCGATGATACTATACTTTTTTTGAGACATTTTTAAATGAGACAATCTTCTGTATTAAATCAATACTTGGTGTAATTTTAAGCAAACAATGTTTCCCACTAATAGCAGGACCAAACTGTGATTGATGAGAAATACTTAGACATTCTGAAAATGCTCCTAATTCAATCAAATTGCCCATTAATACTCCTGGTTGGATTTTTGAAGATGAATCAAACACTAAAATATTAAATATAAAGAAATAAATAAAGTAACAGTTAAATTTTAAAACTTTTAAGTGCCCAAGGTTCAAATGCACGTAGTCCATTTCGAAATTCGATTGAATGGTTTTTACATGTTTCATTTTTAGCCTTATCCAAGACATAAAGCGATATGACTTGATTCATAATTAGCCCTTGTTTCATATTCAATTTAACCGGTGTTCTTTTATTGGAATTTGGAATTTTTGAAAGAATAGTTGGTTTTAGGAAAGTTTCATTTAATGCTCCATTATTAGTAGCAAATATACTTGTTTGGTCAGTTGTGGTTTCGGTCCTAACAAATACATTTTGAAACAAGATGAATATAACTAAAAAACTGATCATATTGAAGGTAGATAAATTAAATACTGTTTTAAAAATGCTCATGTTTTAGCTTTACCTTTATTTATATATAAGTTTAAGAGGAGGATCGTTTAGCATTTTCCAAGGACTAACAGTTGATAAACTATTCCAAAGAGTTTCTGAAGAAACTACCTATTTCTTATAATATCAATAATTAATTTAACTTCATTGATTATTTTCTTAAAGTAGAGTTTAGTAGTACTTTAAACAAACTATCCATTATTTTATCTACATATTATATGTATTTTATTCTATACAAAAAAAATTTAAATCGTTATTTTATAGTACTCTATAATTTAATTTAAATAATTTGAATTAGCGGCACCTGTGAGTCAAACACCTAAAAAAATCCTGTGGACAATTTCACTCAAGCGTCCTATTTTTGTTTATCTCATACAGAGACCTTTATCTAAAAGGTCGCTGACGTGCAATCAGAGAAAAGGACGTCATTGTTATGGTAGATCGCCTGCGTATCAGACTTCTTTCGACAAAGAATTAAATTTCTTGTTGAATTCAATCTAATCCAGCAAAATTATACGTTCAAATCAGTTGTGTGACTTTTATTTTATTTTCCGTTTGTTTTAATTATGTTTGTTAGTGCCTCAGAGGCAGTCAATTCAAGTACGGATAGTAATAGTGACGAAGCCATGCCAGCTATATTGAGTAGTAGTTCGTAAGTACAATTTTCTATTGACAGGAATGTTATCTGGAACTACGTAAAAAATAAACGTTTTTTTCATCAAAAACCATTTTTATTGCCGTACTGTAAGCGCTGTGCCATTTAAATTCATTTATTGAAAGTTGTAAAAGCTGTAAAGGAGCAATAGAGAAAAAGGGGCCTCAAGATAAACACATTCTTTGGAATACTCTAGATCTTCCACTGTTTAACAGCACACAGCAGTAGATTGCTTAATTAATGTAATACACTTGTTTGGTATAATCGCTTACCATATGAAAGATGATTGTAGGCCAGTAATTTTCCATTTAAATGCATAACAATAACATTCGCTTTTCTGTTTACGAATCAAACCAAAATTATATAAATAGATAAAGAATACTCCGAATTGCGACTTAAATTTTGGCATTCATTGCATTTTTAAATCAACTCAATTTAAAATCCTCTGTAAAATGATTTTTTTTCATAATCCATCCTTGTTTATTTCTACAAAATGAACAAAGACAGAATAATCGAACTTGTAATAAACAAACATATCATAAAATAATGAGATTTTTCTATAAAAATCCGTTGTATTCTTTGGAATAAGATAGTATAATCACGTTATTTGCGTTTTATAAAAATGGTCCGTATCACAAATTCGAATGAATTTGATAAGTACGAGTAAGTTTAATAATAACTCCGCCTGATAGATTTGTATAAAGTTTATTTATAGAAAAATTAATGAAATTGTTTATTTATTTTTTTTGTGTAGTAATTCATCGTTGTTGAGTAGCAAACGTTCGGCCTGTAGTGCTAGCGAAGCCGATTGTTATAACATGTCTCTTGGTGCCGGGCCTCTGTGGTGGTCCTGATGCCCCTGGGGAGACCAGGGGCGCGCCGCCGTTGCGGCTAACATTCCGCACTGCCCGCCAACCATGGGATGCAGTACTACGGGGTCGGACATTGTATGTTGCATTGCCGCCACACGTCCTACCGGATGGGTCCCGTGAAGCGTTCGTTTCACTGTTGGAGGCCGCCGAAGAGAAACTAAATTGTCAGCATGTTGTCGTGGTAGGAAATCTACACGAAAACTTCGCAAGAAATTCTTTTTATTGTATTATTCTGTTCGTAGGTGTTCACCAGCGACCGTCCAGATCGGGCCGTATTGATACGGACATTCATGTTTCTCGGTTTTGCGGTTCTTTCGCCAACGTCACCCTTGGTGCCGCCATCCCTAGCCAGTGGGAATGTGTGTATGTTGTACAACATCGAGTAATCGACCCCCAGCCAAGCCTCGGACCTTTCATTTTTATTTTATAGGAAAATATATATTGTAATCTCTAGCTAAGGGTTCAGTTTCTAATCACAAATAGTTCTTATTATTAAAAATTAGTGCTTTGTATAAAAGTTTTTGTTGGAAAGCTTTTGTATTTCGATTTATTTTCGTGTAGATTTTTTAGTGTTTAAATGTATCTTATAAGTATAATTATATTTTAGGAGTAGTAGTATTTTAATAAAAATGAAAGGTAATTTATCTATTAGTGTAATATTTTAGGGCACAGTGCGGAATGATGCTCCTATTAATAATATAATAAAAAATATAAAAACAAAAAAAATAATTGTATTGGGATTCTTTGTTATTATTCGAAATGCATTTTAATTTTTCGTGCCATTTATGTTTTATTGTATCAAGATAATTTTTCTTTCTTTGTTTCACATTTTTATTCATTCCAGTTCATTTAAATTGAAATTAAATATATATTTGTTTGTCATTAAATAAATGAATACACAATTTATATAGTACTTTTATTTATACAAGAAACTAACAATAAATTTTGAAGTGATTTACTTTTCTAAATTGATTGGATCAATTGGTGGATCAACGAATTTGAATGATGGAAATTTGGTCATTTCTTCAGCTTTTTCACCACCATAATTCTTGGCAAGCTTGTCTAATTCAGCTTTGAGTTCTTTTTGGATATCTGGTGATGGGTCTACTAACTTACTTCCACTGTAAAAAAGATATTTTAACTATATTCTCAGCGTTTTGAGTTACAAGAATTTTACCCTGAACTTTTCTGGTTATATTCCCTTATTTTGTCAACAAATAATTGTTGAATAGGATCAGTGGCCTTTTGCAGACATGGTGCTAAAATTCCAATGTTACGTGAATGTACAGCTGAACGTACAGAGCCTTTTAGACCAGAAAGAATTTGGGAGGATAACATTCTGAGAAAAAAATAAGGTTATCTGTTATGTAACATCGTTTTATGATAAATTTCACAGCAATTTTTTCTGAAATAATAAAGAAACATTTTTACTAATAGTTACTTACATTTTAATGTTATGTAAGTAGCTGAACGTTGATTTAATTGCAAAAAACTGAAATTATTAAAATTCCGACAACTGACATATGTCGCCTTTGCAATTTAATCAGTGTTGCCATCTATTTGTAATATTAATAGGTTCGTATTATTCAATAAAAATAGATTTTTTACAAAATAATCTTTATTTATTATTATACATTAATTCATTAATAGTAATCAACACACATTAATCACTAGAAAATTAAGACTAAAAGAGGACGTTCCCAAAGACCGCATTTTCATTTTTTAACAATATTAACACAAATTTAAATTAAAGCTTATAAATTATTTTCCATTGAGTTGTTTACTGATTGGACGTTTAAATAATAGAATATGAGGTTCTAAAAAAAATTAATTGATAAAAACGTTCGAACAAATAAAAAATCCAAACAGATCAAAAAATCTTACCGGGTTTGTGTATCATATAATGAATCCATCCTTTACTTTGCTGCACTCCAATACCTCTCCATTCTTCTTCAGTCATTAAATGAGTTTCTGGTACTAATTTAACCATTTCTTTTGGTAATACAACGTGTCTACAATAAAATATAAATTCAAACAAAAGTTTTTGTAGGTTATGAATTGTACCTGTATTCATATTCATCATCAAAATATTTATCCGAATAATATATATTTCGCTGTAGATCTTCTCGATTCATTAGTAACAAATTTTAATAGCAATTTATTTCAAATAAAAAACTTATTTTGCACAGCACGTTCATACAAGAATTTCTAACGGTTTCCCACTAGATTTAAATTATACTACCAACACAAAACATAAACCAAAACAAAAAATACAGGATTTAAAGTAGGCAACCAAAAATACAAATCAAAAAAATTGCAAATAATTTATTAAAAATTACAAATATTTCTATCTTATCGTCTGTATCGGTAACGTTTAAAATGAAACCACAATTGAAAAATGTTATTATGAAATTGGCATCGAAAACCACGTTTGTAAGAGTACTCCCATTCTCTGTTAACAATTTTAAACGCAATATCTTCATACGGCGGTCCAGCATGAAATCTTAAAATTGCAAATTCTCTATTCTCCGGGCATGGCGTTAAGAAATACTCTGGAGTGCCATTCTTATCAATCAAATCAGGATAAAAAATGTTGAATTTATATCCTTGAACAATTTTTGGTGGTGGATTATCCATATCATAATGCGTTTGATTGTATTTATTCCATTCGAAGCCAGTATGTACTCGATTAAAATATCTGGGTTTTCTCGGTCGATATTTGTCTGACCATAAATAAACTTGCGTATCCAATGCTGCTTCCACAGAAAATTGCGCCTCGTCGTCACCCATTCCTTTTCTGGCTTCACGTTGCAATAAAAGTTCCTCCTTCGAAAGTACATTCTAAATGGAAAAATGGAAATATTTAATCATTAAATATCTATTTATAAAATAGTAAAAAATGTTACTGAATGAAAATAAATAAATAAATAAATAATAAAGTAGTAAAAAATTGTTTACATCTATTTTATTGCTTCCATGCAGTATTTGCGATCTTGCAAAGTCCAGCCTCTTAACATCATCCTCTTCCGTTATAACTATCGTTCCAGGTTCTAATTCTTCAGGACTTAAGAATTTTGGACTATAGCCACCAGTTTGATATGCCGTGAAGTATTCGTTTAGCAAATCATTGGCAGCATCATTACTTCTAAAAATAAAATCATTGTAGTTCAGATTAATGGAATTATTTCCATAAAAATACCCTTCATTATCACTTAAATGTGTCTTTTTCTGTGACGTAGAAGGTTGTTCGTGATCTACGTCATCGTTGTCCGACTTTTCAGCTGAATTTGGTGCAACGACAGCTTGTTGTTCAGCTTTCAAAACTTGTAATTTATGTCTTAAATTTTCTTGGTGACGATCTCTTAATCGTGCTCGAGCCATATGAGCTTTCAATTGCGAAAGAAGTGATTCCCAATAACCAATATCAATTCCATCTTCTTTGCCAGCAATTTTATCCTCGATCTGTTTCTGTAAAGCAGCTAATTGTGTCGAACTTTTACCTTTAAACACGGTAGTAACATCATTAGCCACACTCTGATGTATTCCTTCTCTTCTATTAATTCCCATATCGAATTCGGCTTGTTTCTCAATTTTTCGTAATTTCTGTAATTCATCTTCAACGATAATTGTGATATCATTCCAATAACAAAGATTCTTGCCGCGTTCAAGCTCTTTATATACTTCAATATCCTCAACAAGGTCCTCAAGATCCTTAATTTGAAGGCCATTTAAATACGTATATGGTTCATGCATTTCAACAGCATCCACTTCCTCTTCAGCACTGATATATTTTGCTAATAAATCGATTGGTTTAGCTCTACCATCTTGAATGCGTATGTGTGAACGTAGTCGAGCCTGTTCTAAGTGAAATTGGTCCTCTTGTTTTTCCCATTCTTCGAATTGTGCCGCTTCTTTATTTTTTTGTAATAATTGATTCTCCTCTTCACGCCTTTGACGTTCTAATTCGCGTTCAATTCGTCGTTTCTTCACTTTTTCCAGTTCACGTTTATTCTCTTCTTGTTTAAAACGATTTCGTGCTTCTAATTCTTGAGGACTGACTCCAGTAAGGCCTTCTTTTGCTAGTTTTTTACTCCATACAAATGTGGACAGTAATTTTCCATCGCCGAATGGATTATCGCTGTTTGTATAATGCAAATACTCATTATCCCAACCCATACGTTGTTTCCGTTTACGTTCCTTCGCTTCTTTTTTCAATAAACGTCTTAAACGTTTTTCTTCTGGCGTTTCGTTAGCTTTCATTAGTTCTTTCTCCTTCTTACGACGTTCACTATCTTTTATACGTTTTGTTTTAAGTTTTTCTAACAATTCCAATGAACTATTACTTGATTCGGAACTACTGGAATATCTTCTTTGTTTATGCTTGGATTTTTTTGATTTCTTTCTATATAATTCTTGTTCATCGACTGATTTGCTTCTGGAACGTCGACTGTTTTTCGAACGGTCTGAATGAGACGAACGAGACCTAGTAATATATAAGTAATGTATCGAAAAATGGACAATATTTATTTATTATTAAATTTACCTGTGTCTAGAAGACATTATTTTAATAATAAAAATAAGTCTTTGAAAATATTAAATAATTGAAATTATAACCTAACTTTGTGTTATTTTGACAACGACGATTTCTAGACGAAAATCATATCACCAACCTGAAAAGTTACTGGAGTGAAGTTACCACAGAAATTACTAGTAGTAGATGTAGCGGAAAATTTAAAAGTCAGTTAAAAATTAATAGTTTCATAAATAGTATAACATGTTCATAACAGTCCTTCCATTGTGTCTTTTCTCTTCAAGTTTTTCAAATTTTGAATGACAGCAAATATGTTTATTAGAATGGATAAATCTCATTGTACTTATTATTTCAATGAATTGTTTAATATCAATATGTATAAAGATAAGAGTTGCGGTACCTTGTACTTCCGATATGAATAATAATGATTAAAAAGAATTTACAAAACATTAGTTTATTAACTGCCACAATTTCAATATGTACTTGTTATTTGTTTTGATCTTCATACTAAAAATTACTCCAAACACTTGTACACATTTTGATATTGATAATATTCAAATTCTTCGCCTACAAGATCCAAATATTTACTTTGGCTACAGTTTATTATTGCAAAAAAACCATCCTACTTCGTAAGAATCTTAACATTCAGTTTAACAGTAAAATAATTTTTATTTTATAGTGTTATTGTGGGAGCTCCTAAACAGATCAAAGACAATCCAAAAGGCGGTTCATTGTATAGATGCGATTTAAAGTATAATAATTGTACTCTTTTCGATGGAATTGCGGGTAAAGTATTAAGAAAACAAATTAAAACAACTTTAACGAGATAGTCGTACGTTTATTTATAGATTTAAAAAAGTTGAGCAAAATTGGTAATTGGCTGGGATCCGTTGTGGATGGTGAAGAGACGAACGAGCGAACAGTTTTTGTATCTATATATCAAAATTATTAAAATCCTAAAAACTAATAACTCTGTACTGTTGTAGACTTGTGCTCCACGTCATATTCTTGTAGATTTCCACCGTACATCATATTCTCCGAATGGTGAATGTTTAGAAATTGACTATTTTGGACGTATTACAGAAATTGACCCATTACGAAAGGAAAACCAACTAGGTCATAAGAGTGTTTACTATCTAAATTGTTCCCATGCACAACTAGGCTTTGATATGCAATACTTGCCTGTAAAATTCAATAAACCATTCAATTAAATTCAAATCCATAAGTTTTCGTCTGTTGTAGAACGAAGAAAACTATTTGGTTTTTGGGGCTCCCGGTTTAGAACAATGGGAAGGTGGAATTATTATAAAATCTCGTTCTGGAATTAAAATTTTACCACTTAATAGTAAAACTTTGTCATTAACTTATGAATATTTGGGATATAGTGTAAGAGGTGCAAGATTTACGAAAAATGCTAAACACGTTTGGTATGTAGCGGGTGCTCCACGAAGCACCAACTTTTTCGGCAAAGTGGAAGTGTTCAGGTACAACCCTAACAGTTACACTAAAATTACGACTATAAATACAATTATTGGGGAGGAATTTGGTTCATATTTTGGTGCTTCGTTACTTGTGGAAGATTTAAACGGTGATGGTATTAAAGACTTACTAATTGGAGCACCAACTGGTACTGGAAAGACATATGACGAAGGATATGTTTATTATTTCCAATTTAATGTAAACATTTTTTGAATTTTATTTGCATATTATTACTGGTTTTTTTTTCAGGGTAAATTTAAACGAAAATCCATACTTTTCGGATCGAAAGCGACTGGTGCACGATTTGGATCTGTTTTAACAAGTTTGGGAGACATAAATTTGGATGGATTTAATGATATTGCAATTGCTGCACCGTATGAAAATGACGGAGAAGGTGCTGTGTACGTTTACACTGGCTCTAAAGATAATCTTGTGTATTCTGAACGAATAAGTCCACAAATTGTGCAAAAAACGATCCCAGGAAGTGGTTTTATTAAAGGTTTCGGTTTAGGCTTATCGAAAGGAAGTGATTTGGATGATAACGGATTTAATGGTTTGTAATTGTTGAACAAAATTTTATTGTCCGTTACTTTCCATGTCTTTCTATGGAAATATTTATGATTTATCGTATTTTAATTAATACGAAACTAATAAAATTTGGCAAATAAACGTGACTTCTTTTTGCAGACTTCGCTGTTGGAGCTTATTTAAGTAACACTGTATTTATCTTCAAAACGAAACCAATCTTAGATTACAAATTAAGCATTAAGAGTGATTTAATGACACTACAACGAAATTCAAGTGAATTTCTTATAAACTATTGTGTGGAATTTAAATGGAGAAGCAATAAATTACGTAATGGATTTGAAGTATTTAATTTTAACACTTCGATCCAGTTAGATCCAAGAGGCATAACACAAGATACTTTAAAATCAACCATTTTTGTAAATTATAAACACGCAATAAGTCATTGTAAAAATATTTCCATTACATTAAAACAATCGGTATACAAATCACTGTGTAACGGTTAAAAAGTACTCTTCATTTTTGTTTTTTAGAACATTTTTTTGGATATCACCACCCCATTTGAAATACATTTAAATGGTACATTAATTGAAAAGAATATTTCTGCATATGGTGAAGATGTCCGATTATCAATACCATTTTCACATGGTTGTGGCAACGATAATCTCTGTCAGCCAATTTTAAATCTTAGCGCAAATATTTTAAATTCGTAAATCGTAAAAAATGCTCTCAATGTCTTCTTATTAATTTTTTTCTTGTAGAGATATAACAGTTGGCGATAACAAGGAAATAAATATAGACCTTCATATTATAAATACAGGCGAACCAGCTTATCAGTGCGAGTTATTTATTAACGCAAACAAATACATAGAATTCCGAAACACGCAGAATTGCTATACGAATTCTGATGGTTTTGTTTGTGTTGTTAATGATGTAATTTTGAACTCCAAAAGCGTATGTAGAAGACTTATGTTTTCGTTTTAAGAAATCACCGGAAAATCCAATATTCTTCTTTTTCAGTTTTTGCTTTTATTTGATATTAAGGAATACGTAAATCCAAAACTCGACTTTTTGAGCATTTCTTTTGCCGTTAAAAGTTTAGACGGAAGTTCAGCGACGTTACAAGTCGATGTGCCAATAAAATTTATAAGTACACCTTACATTTCGGGGTAATTATGTTAAAAAAATATAAACAATTGTTAATTGCGTTAATTTTTGAAGAATTTCAAATCCACTTCAATTAGACTATCCAAATTCGCAAGAAATTAATGAAATAACACACCTATTCAATTTGGGCAACTCTGGCCCCAGTCCTATTAATTTAGAAAATGTTAAAATATTTGTCCCTCAACCAAGAGATAAAAATGGTGAACCAATAATTCGAATAGCAGATGCAAAGGTAGCTAAAATGCATTTAGAATTTTTTAATTACTTTCGTATTTTGTTTTAGAATTATGTGAATAATATGGAAAATTTATGTCATGTAAAAACACATAATTCCACAGAAATGGATCCAATTTTTAACGTATTGGATATTAATACAGTGGATATTAATTGTTTTCAAGAAAATGTGCACTGTTTGGAGATTATTTGTGAAGATGGTGGTTACGTAATAAAAGGCGAAACCAGATTATTATATATTAAACTATTGATAAATTTAAAATTACTAAGTACACAAAAAGATATTCCAATATTTAAAATTATTACACTTACAGTGGATTCAGATAGGGAAGAAAAAACGGCCATTTTGAATGAAGTCTTTTTTACCCAACTAAATAATCTAGTAATTGCATACATTTGCCACAATGCTTCCCAGAATTGTGAATTGCATAATTTTTTTAAATTTTAAAACAAAAATATTGAACATTCGGAAATTATATTAAAATATATTTAAAACACATTATTAAAAATACTATTAATTGTATATATTTTTATTATTAATAGATAAAATTAATCAAATAACATAATATAACGTCCTATATCTTGTTACAGTAATAAATGTGGACATCAACAGATAAAATGAACGTAAATTATTTTGTTCATCGTTAAATTACTTGTTCTTGCAAAAAAAAGGCATTGCTCTTATTTCTATTACTTTCAGTATGCAAAAATCTGTTTAAAAATTGTTAAAACCTTAAACAAACATGTTTTCCTTTTGAAAGCGCTCCAGATTACTTATCTATATGTATGTATTTGACTGTTTTTCTGAAAAAATTAGTATTTAATATATTTAAAACACATTAATTTGTTTAGTTAATTCATCTTGTCGGGTTTTTGCTAAATATCATTTTTATTTGTAAATTTAACTTTATTTGGCGACTTGGACTCTGCACGGCTCTGGCGTTTTTTTTTTTGAGGTTATAAAAGAAATTGCAATCCGATTTTGGTTTTTTCTTAATTAAATTTTAGTTTAAAACCAAATTATTGACTGTAAATGTTAATGTAAAATTAGTATATACCTAAAACACAAATGTTAAAAATCTTATTACATTTAGTCGTTTTGTGGTCTAATGAATTTATGAATCAGAAAATACTTCTGCTTTAAGAAATTTGAGTTTCTTCATGGTTATTAGGTATATCGCCAATAAATATAAATATCCGCGTATAAATATCCTAAAAATATGAATGTTTTTTAATGTTCTATTACATATACATTTATGTCTCTGAATGTTGCGGTTCCTTTAATACGAAGTTTTCATTGCAATTGCATTGCATCTCTTCAAAGTGTCGTAGGTATATATTCAAAAAACTGTTTTCTTGCCAATACCTATAACACATGAATTTTTTCACAAAATATATTTTATACAAAATAAAACAATATTATATTTTTACTTACGTCTTGAAGCATTTAATTTATGATTATGTATATGAACCTTTTGCAATTAAAACACTCATTTTATGAATAAGTTAAGAAATAAAAGTTCTGCAAACCAAATAATTCGAATTAAATTGACAATTTGACAATTTAAATGACAGTTGTCGTGGTTTGTTGGTTGCAACATCAATTACTAATACATTTTGGCACTGTAAACTGGAGTTATTAGCTCCACCTTATTACCGTGCTTTCGACAAATAAAATTTAAAAAAATTAAATCACGTGGAAGCTGGCCAATGAAGTTCAAGAATCACTTTTTTCTTCCCTAAATGAATGGACCTTAGTACGAATTATC
>SSSI01005548.1:0-12843 GCA_004796505.1 Oryzaephilus surinamensis
TGTACTGAAGGTAGGGGCTTCCCAAACCAGGCAGCCGGGGAGGACCCGGCACTACATATTTTGTTTGAAAACGTGTTGAATTTGTCATAGGTAAACATAGGTGTAGTCCTAGGAAAACTAGGTAGTAAGGTAGTCCTACGTAAACCTAGGTAGTAGGTAGTGGAACGTTGCCTAGGTTTATATAGATTTTTAAACATTATTTTATTAAAAAATTTAAGACTAATATTTTCAAAACTATTTAAATTAAGGTGAAACCGCAATTTAACATTTGCTACAAACAAAATTTGGGATTATTACATGGGAATTATACAAATGGTTTATAATCCCAAATTTTGTTTGTAGCAGCATATAGGGAACTTCATTTATATAAGAACAACACGTATACAAAATTTCAACCTTATAGCTCTATTCTGTCGTGAGTTATCGTGCCTACAAGATTTGCGTACGGCGACGGCGACGAAAACTCCATTTATATAATATTTTGTTTTTTCAAACAAAATATAATAATTCATTCTGTTCAAACTCAGTATATGTTGAACTGATTCTAACGGTAATATGTATATTTTTTATAATTATTCCAAATTTTGTTTTCTGTTTTGAAGGATTTAAGCGAACCGGAACATTTATTAGAAGAATTTGAACCACAAGGCACAACTCTTATAAATGGTGAAAATTCCAACGATGAAAATGACGTTGATGAAGAAACAATGTCGGGTAAGTTTTAATATAAATAGTTTGCTATTGTTTTTGTAGTGTAGTTGTAATTGGCTAGGAAGAGGTGATTGTACACGTATATCTTGTGATTCCTGTGATGAATACCAATATGTCCAGAATAGTAGTGCTAATTGTAATAAAGAAGTGGCAGAAAAAGATGGTAATCCAACAAATCCTGAAATAATATGAATTCCTTTCCATCCAATACTCCGTTTGTAATAATTTTTGTCCCAATAAAAAGTCCATTGGTTTGAATTTAAATGAATTTGTTTTCGTGTGAATTTGAATGTATTTGTACATATTTTTGTTTTGTAATTAAAATAAATCTAGGTGAGAATGATGTTGAATATGCTGAATTCTCAATGGCACAAAGATTAATGAGACGTGGCTCAAGTCCGGCTGCTGCAAGTAGTACAACAAGTAGTCAGAGTGGAGCTACAGCATTATCACCTACTGGCAATTGTAGTAATAGTTCTTTTGAAGAAAAAATTAAAGCACTAAAATTAACACCATGGATTTCTTCTAATTCACCTGGTCGGACGACACTTTTAGATATGACTACTTCTAATTTGGATATTGCTCTCTTAGAATCGAACATCTACTTCAAAAATGATGGTAATGTATTTTTTCTTATAAATACTTTGCGTTTTATATGCTCATTAAATCGGTGTTACGATTTATTTTTCTTTAAAAACAAATGGAAGAGTTGTAATCGTAATGGTCAGTGTTTATTCTAGCTTATATTGTTTAACCTATTTCGTGCTGTTTTTTCAACTTTTTGAATCGTTATATCTCAGAAACGGTGGCTCTTGGAAAAAAAAGTATTTAGACATTTTTTATAGATAATTATCTGATCTACTCGTACAATTTTTGTCTGAACTAATTTTATGATAAAACTTACCGTTTTGCTGAAAATCGCGAAACCCCTTTTTGTGACTTTTGACCCCGAGTAATTTTTTTTTCTGTTCTCCGGCCGGAAAGCGGCAACTTTCGGCCCGCTGCACTAAACGAAATTGCCGTTTTCCGGCTACGTCGAAAAGAAAAATAGTATACACGCCTTGGCCAGTAAACAAGATTGCCTCAGATCACATGTAATTGTTGGCCGAGGCGAAGCCGAGACATTTCTTATTTTACTGCCCTAGGCATGTAATATACTATTCCAGGTGTCGGATCGATGAGGACTTTTTAGATTTCATTTATGATAGTATTTAGAACGATCTAAATTGACCGGACTATAACTGATTTAAAAAAGACGCTAATGCAAAATAATTCGGTTAGATGCAACGATCTCAAAGTATAAATTTAAACAATGTTCTTAAACAGCACCATAAATTTTTTAAGTTTTTGAAAATTGGTAGAAACATACATTTTTGTTTCTCTTTGTTAAGAATTTAAACCCAAATACTGAAATTCTTAATTAGAATTAATATATGTATATCTCTTTATAGATGAACGCACTGTAAACAGCAGCGATAACCTAAGGAAATTAAAGCATCGCTTTAAAACTCCCTCTGAAGTACCATCAACTTCAAGCACAGGAGCTGTTTGGACTGAAACGATTCCATTAACACAAAACACAAAAGTAATATTTCAAATAAAGTGAATTAACAAACTATATATGTTTAATTAATGTTTTGTCATTTAGGAATCAGTTATGGGTCCTTTGGAATCATTTTTACGGTCGATAAATTGTTATCCAGAACATGATCAAAATCGTCGTAAAGAATCACCATCAAAAGAACGTAAAAAGCACTCAACTACATCACATTCAACAAAGTATAATAACAATAATAATAATAATGCCATCCCTTTGATGCAAACTACATCTCCACCACCATTAAGCGACAATATTGATGTTTGTATTCAACCGTCTTCGTCCACAGGTTTCAGCTGGACTCCATCATTATTGAGTCAACAACGAAAAGCATCGAAAAATAATAGACAACAAAATGATCTCTCGTTACCCGAAAAAGAACGTAAAGATAGGTCTGATAATAATCAACCACATTCAGCTTAATTATAACTATTTAATTAATGTAAATCTAATTAATATGTTTTTTTTGTTTGCATTCCATAGAAAATTTTAATTCAAACATTTTCATTTGGCTGTGTACTTATTCTTTGAAATTCTTAACTGTTATACAGTATTAAATAAAAGGATTTTATTGTTAATTTCAACACTAAATAAAATAAAACCTGTTACTAATTATGAAATTGTTTAATTTGTTTAGAATGCGTGATAGTCCATACTTTGTCGTAACGTCATACAATCAACTTCGTCAATTTTAATCGTATTTGTTTTAATATTAATATCTTCCTCTAATTGTATTTGTGTTTTCAGTAAATAACGAAGAGAAGCTTGGGCTTCAGTCATCATATGTTGTAGAATATTAACGTTTTCTTGTATATCACGCACTTCATGCACTAAACTTGTTTCCACCAAATCTCTACATAATTCCATACCGGGTCTTTGAGCTCTATTGCCTAAACGTGTATGTGCCAAAGCCATAAAACCTTCTTTATCAGCAATTGCCTTTTGAAGTCTTGTTATGTTTCTTGACATTTCGTTTGCTTGTCGCACAATCTACAAAAGAATATACATACTTACATATAAAGAAAAACATATATCATTTGTAGCTCTGTAAAAAGTTGTGTCGTTACCTCGGAATGTTGTACTTCTAATCTAGTTTTTACGTTTTTCATTTCTTCTATACGTGAGCGAAATGCTTCGTTTACCACATTAAATTGGTCCCACAAATCATCAATTACTTGTTTCAATAATGTGTCTACATAAAATCGTAAATGACGAGTGCTGTTTATTTCTTTGGCAGCATTTTCAATATTTTGAGTTGTGAAAGCATTCCATTCTTCCAATGTTATAGTCCTGCAAATAAAAAACTTAAAATTTTTAAACTTTTGTCTACAAGTAATGTCTACGATGCATTTAAAGGTGTAAATCCATGATACATGCTCAAATTCAAACTAGTTTCTTTCAGTGAACAATTATGCCCGTCAATCTCGAGTACATTGCTTTTATCTTCCAAATCACGATCCATAAAATAAAGCGTAGAACGCAATCGTCGAACTTGTTCGTTGGCTTGTTGTAAAACTCTTGTTAACAAACTTTGCGAACCTTCGATTATTTGTAGCTCTTTTTTTAATTCTTTTTCCACATTGTCGTAACACTATACAACAGCAAAGAAATTAAAATTTTCGTTATGGATATTTGAATTAAAATTATAGGACTACCAAATCTATTCCAAGTCGTCCTTCACGGAATAAAATGCATTTTCTGCAAATTTTCTCAGCAGATTGGCCAAGAGCGTTTAATGCATCTTTTAATCGTTCCATATACATAGTTAAATTATCAATTTCAATACAAACTTCTTTACGTTGTTTATCTATTTCCGTTTTATTGAATTCGATATCTTGAATTTTTTGATTGAGTTTGTTATCGGTTTCCCGACGATTTTCAACGGTTTTTTCATCCACTTCATCGCGTGTCTAAAAAAATTGCGAGATCTTCACTAATTTCTTACTTAATATTTACTTAAAATATGATTACTTACACGGTCACATTCTTCTATTACACGATCTGCCAATTGTTGTTGATCAGCACAAATTCGATTACGATAAATGTTATTTAAATGCCATTCACTCCAAGTGAATCTAACGAATTAACAATTTTAACAATGTTCTCTAAAAAACTGAATCATTTACCTTGGTGGTGGTGGTGGCACGGCCACTAAAGCACTATCAAACAATTTCGTATGATAGGATTGCATTTTTGTTTAAATTTATTACTATTTTCAGTACATTTCATACAAAACACTTAAAAAAAGAATTGTCTAATCAATAATCGGCAAGTTTCTATGGAATCGCCAAAAAAGAAAATGAAATTTTTATAATAATTTATTTCTTATTCAATTCAATACAAATAACAAGTTTATTAACAAAGTTACAATATTTATAGACGTGCAGTCTTTAGAAGTACAATAAATACAAAAAAATCACTACCACTGATTTAGTGCTTAAATAAAGCACATTTAAAGTCCAAATGATATTAATAATCAATGTAAAATTTATCCTAGAATATTTTTCAGTACTGTTTTAATAGCAACTTGAACTTTAAATTAGCCCCAAAGAGAGAGGCAATGTTTTCAAACAGACAAGAGTATTATGGAATGTTGGTCAAAATTAGGAACTGTTTTTCAAACTTAGATTAGCAACAGTCAATTATATATGTAAAAAAATATCATCATATCAGAATTTGTTTAAAAAAGTTACGACTTTAAACAATTTGGTGTGAAAACATGAACCAAACTGTCCCATCCGCAATCAGCAAGTTGATTTTTTGTGTGTGTATTCCAGTCCAATCCATAAACAAATTCGGAATGGTGCTTAATTGTTTCTAATGGTTCATTTTTTTGTTTAAAGTCCCAAATACGTGTAGTAAAATCGTAACTAACCGAAGCTAGTGTACTTAAATTGTGGGGTGAAAATTGTACACGTCTCACAGCATATTCACAACCTTTCAATTGAAAAATTGGTTGAGTACAATTTCTTATATCCCAACCGCGAATTAGGCCATCGCTGCCACTAGTTGCGATCAAATTTTCGTCGTATTTACACCAATCGCAAGACAACACTTCGGCATCGTGTACTCGAAACGAAGCTGAGGGACATTGTGGATTTAGGGTACTCCAAAGTTTGAGTAGACCATCGCCGGAGACTGAGGCGAAACAATTTGGAACATGTGGTGAAAACATAGCGTTATAAACTAGTTGAGAATGGCCTGAAAATGTATTTAGTGATGTTTGCCGATTGGGGTCCCATATTTTAATAGTTCTGTCCCATGAAGCACTTAATATCAACTGATCTTGTCTAGTACGCGACCAGTCCACTGAATATACCTCTTTTTTATGTTCCCAAAATGTGATTGGAGGTATATTTGGAGTAGATATATTCCATAATTGTAAACAACCATCTCCAGATGCGCTAATCACATGATTTGCATTTGATTCTGACCAAACTACATCGAATAAACCATCTGACCATTGACTATTTTGGGTTTCAATTAATTTTCCATCAACCAAGTCTAGAATAAATAGTGTTCCACCACCGGCTAAGCCAAAATATTGGCTTGTTGCCACCACTAAGCGTTCTGAATTAAATGGTGAAAAACGTACACTGTAACCATGTCGATTTGGAGTTAAAAATGTGGCCATAATTGTTAAAAAATATATTTATTTATGGAATTATTGGAATATCCATATTTTTTGGTATTTCAAAAAAAAGTGTTTTTCGACAGTAGTTTGACAACTGTCAAAAAACTTACTCTACGTAAAAAAAATGAGTATCCGTTAATCTCCTTACTTTCTTTAACAACGTATATTAAACAGAGATAAAGCATTGTAGTTCATGTTCGGAGTACACTCAGATTTTTAAAAGGAATGTACTTTCAACCTCAATCAAAACAGTTGTCATTAAATGTCTAAAAGAGGTTAGAATTGCATAAAATAATCAAATAATTAATCATTTAAGTTTTTACAACATGATGTACATATCTATAATTTGCATTAACTATGCCGAAAGAATTGCGGTAACTGTTATTATATTAATTTTTTCTTGGTACGTAAAATGGTGTTTTTAGCAATTGTCGTAAATGGGAACAAGAACGTCGAGACCGTTTAAAAGTTGCCTTTACAGAGCTCAGTAAAGTTTTGCCATGCTATGATCCGTCTATTACAATTAGTAAAATTGAGATCCTGAATAAAGCTGCCTCTCATATCCAAGAATTGGAAGAAAAGATAAAGAAATTTGTCTCAAATCCTTCGAGTGACGATAATGCAAATAAGAAAGAAAAAGGTAATTTTCAGTAGACAATAACAAATGTTACGCACTTAAATAAACATTAATTACATATATTAATTCTTGTATGATTTATAATGCTTCACGTCGTGAATATACTTTTCAGATGATATTGTGAAAAAACTCCACGATCGAATTAAGAAATTGTTAACAAGAAACGAGCAGTTGTGTAATTTGCTCAAAGATGCTGGTATTACAGTTCCATCAGCTTGTGGTACTGTTAAAAAGTTTAAGAACACGTTACCATGGTCCAATAGAATATCGCCTGAACAAGCAAAAATTTTGCAAAAAAAGGAACTTGAAAGTAATTCTATTCTTCACAATAAAGGAATATACTAATGTAATTTTCTAGAAGAAAATGATGCAAGTGTAAAGAAGAGTCAACCAAAAAAGAAGAAATTGAAAGCAACTACAACTTCCATAGCTCCAAAACACAGAAAAGCTTCGGTAAATAGGACAACAAGGGAAAAAGTTAAAGGAAAACGTAAAAATGTAAATAAAGGATCTAGTTCTACGTCAAATTGTGTTATAGTTCTATCGCAAGCCTCACAACCATGCTATATAATAACAAATGCACCATCAAACACTTTAGTGAAAACTACAAGTTCCACAGGTAGTTGATTATTTTTTATTTTTTTTAATTGTTATTAAAATTTTTGTGTCTAGTAATTACAAATTCAACTTTATTATCAACGCCTTTGATGTCGTCAAATGTGAAACCATACACATCGACAGTATTTACAAGTACAAGTCCCTCAATCTCCACTTTAGGTCCCGGCACGTTAATTTTGGCAAACGGCACAATTTTACCTGTTCTTCCACCACCTCAAACACTCTTACCAACTCCAACAATTCTCAATACTTTCCCACAAAACAATTCTACAGTAATTGTTGTTTCAAAATCAATTACAACACCAACTAGTTCAACAATCACTCAAAAATCAGTCAATTCTAATGTTACAATAAAGAAAATTCAATCGTGCAATACTAATATTAAGCCAATGGTGAAACTAAAACCAAAATATTGTTTAACAAATACTACTCAAGTGAATAAAGTTCCTATTCCTGCACTAACTTCAAGATATGCTAATAATTCAATTGTTTTAAGTGAGAGTAAACCAAATAAACCAAAGAAACCGGCAGTAAAAGATAAGGTTGAAATTAAAAAAGGTGTCAAAAGGCCTAACGAGCAAGAAACTAATGTGGGAGCGAAGAAATCTAAAGACAATGAAGACAAAAATAATACAGAGAAGGAAATTGTCGAAGACAAATTAAATGAACCAGTTACGATTGAAAAACGTATTGAAAATACTGTCGAAAATAATGAAAATAGCGAAAAAGATGTAGAACAAACTAAATCCACGACGCAAAAACAAACAGAACAACAAGAGAATGTTGAAAAACCAACAAAAGAGATTCGAAGTAATGAAAATGTGTCTACAGAAAAAGAAACTTCCACACAACAAAAAATTAATAGCGAATCGAATAGTTTAACACCGACTATTAGTGAAGTCAGTGTTTCTAAAGAGCCACCAATATCGATTCAATCTTCCTCAACTATGGAAATTGTTCCAGAAACACAAGAAATAAAAAACCTTGATCTAAATTTGCCACATTCAGAACTATCGAACGATATATTCGCCTCTCTGCAAGTACCAACTGGTTGTCAAAATCCTGAATCAACTTCTCCAACTGCAGCTTTCTTACTGGCCTTCCCATTGGTGTCTTCATTAAATGGTGTTAAAGTAACTGAAGTGATCGATGATGAGAATACGGAAAGCCAACGAGGTACACCAACACTTTTACAAATCGGTACAATGGATACGACGAAAGTAACACAATCGCAAACGGATAGTTTGTCGTCGAGTTTCTTGAATTTAGACAGTTTTAATTTTTTTTCAAGCAAAGATATTTTTTATAATAATTATTCGGGTTGTACAACAACAACAACGTCCAATAGTACAACAATTACAAGTAGTTTAACACAAGATACTGTGACAAGAAGTACCGAATTGCCTGTTAGCAATAATATACTAAACAAAGATAAATTTAATTACAATAAAGTGAAAAATAAAGAATTGTTTAGTACATCAAAAGATTTGAATAATTTAAATAATATCACTGATTTACCAAATTTAGAATTAAATACAATAACAACTCAATTACCAAATTATCATATAAATAAT
Source organism: Oryzaephilus surinamensis (assembly GCA_004796505.1). Lineage (NCBI taxonomy): Eukaryota > Metazoa > Arthropoda > Insecta > Coleoptera > Silvanidae > Oryzaephilus > Oryzaephilus surinamensis. The sequence goes on from SSSI01005548.1 coordinate 8,772, forward strand.
AAAATAAAACAGACTACTGAACAGTTAACGAAAAGTGTGGAAGAGAAACAAACATTTCAAAATCAAAATAAAACTTATTCACAATGTAGTTTTAATAATAATGATACATTATCGATTAACAATTCGTATACAAGCGTTTCAAAAAATTATACTACACCTTTACATACAAATAGTAATAATTATTCGTACAATTACACAGACACAAATTTCAATCAAAATCACTATAAAAACATACCAAAAACGGACACTCGTTCTTATTATCCTTTAAGCTATAATAATTATCAAGATTATCGTAAAAATGATGTACAATGTTCCAGTAATTATACGTCAAATACACAAAATTACCAAAAAGAAAAAATACCAAATGTATCTGTTAAGCCAAAACAGACAAATCAAAATAAACAACCAATAAATTGGATGACAACGCCAGATAATCGTCTACAAACATGTACAACTGACTATTTTCTACCACCGTTTACAAAAGAAGCCGATTTTAATACAATTTATCCGACCAATTCGTTTGTATCAGTAAATCAATCAAATTATTTCAATTCAAGCACAATGTATACGACGAGTGACATAAACAATTCAATATCGGATAGTAGAAAATCGTTAGATATACCTCTAATGCCAGTGAATCAACGTAATGACATGGACGAGAATCAGTTTTCTTGGTCGCCAACAAAAATACCTCAATTTTTAGATCCTCCACACAGTTTCGTACCATCCACGCTGCCGACACTAGTTGGTGATTTAGCGTTACCGCCATTCCAAGACCAGAAAATCGATTTTAAATTTAAGGAGCGGAAAGATAGACGACAAAAATCAAGCACTTACGAAAACCATACGAATTTCCTTTCGGTTAGTCAACTAGTCGATCATAATAAGACGGAATCTTCGGTGCCAGCAAGAACATCAGCTCGAAGAAACAGTGGCAATAGATCGAAGAATAATACGCCGAAAGTTAAACGTGCTTCAAAAACACCACAAGATAATAAACAAGATAAAAGTCAGTTGAAAAGTTTACCAAATTTCAATGTACAATCGCATGATCTATTTTGTGACCAGAACAAAAGTAGTGATAGAAATAGTACGAAGAATACATCGAGTAGTAGTTATTCGGCTGAGGCATTAATTGGCAACCAAATGCAATCGGATGCTGCGGTAACGAAACGACAAAATTATACAAATAGTGGCAAAACATTGTCAGTACCAAGTTTTCTAGCGGAAAATATAATTCCACCGTATTTTCCAACAGTTGATTTACCAACACAAGACAATAATTACATTCAACAGAATCAAAATTATCAAACAAATAGTTTTACACATAATTTTACAACGTCATTTCAAAATAATACATCTTACACATCAAATAGTTTTATTCCATCGGTTTCTACAATTACAACTACTTATTTGCCGACAAATAATTTCATGCACGATATGCAGAATCATGATTACATGTCCGATAATTTAAATTTGTTTCCAAGTAAAGAAAATAAGAATTATAATAAAAATTATAATAGATCATCTACAAATAATGTGCGTGAAGATAAAACTGGTTCGCAATTAGTGCAGCCGAATTGTTCTAATCAGTATAAGAAATCATCAACTTCAACAAGTGTTAAAAAGAAAAATTCGAATGAAACCAGTTTACCTGGATTTGAGTTTCCGTTTCTTTCAATGCCGGCTTCAATTAATTCACCGATTCTTCCTGATGATTTTCATAATCATACTAGTTTTCTTCCACCACCAACCACTCCGTATTCCTGTAAAAATCCATTATATAGTAAACAAAATAGTGAATTAACGTCCAGTGGTTTGTTGCCACCACCGTTGCCTCCAGTTCCTTCCGCTTCACGAGCTAGTATTCAACATCCGGAAATTTCACCATCAATTAATACGGCTGGTACATCATTAACGAACTTTAATTTAAGTGCAATCTTTCCCGAAATTAACAAGGTATGATGTGTTCAGTTATAATTTTGGTAATGGGGTTTAATAAGTGGGAATTGTTTTTTAGAATCATATGCCAGATGGATTTTCTGAGAATAGGCAGAAGGAACACAATATTCCTCGAAGTTATATTCCAACAACAAGTCAAGTAAGTTGATCTAGAATTAGTACATATTAAATAATTTATTGAAAAATGTTTTTTGAGAAATCATAGTTGAAAGCAGTTACTATAATTATTTTGAATACTGATTAAAGAAGCATTTATTTTAACACTATTTCTACTAAACAATTAATTTCTAAATTTAAAGTCCGAAAATTTCCATCAATTGGGTGGAATGTACTGAAGATCTGGATTTCTTTAATAAATCGCTCCAAAATTTCTAAATATTCATTATATTTAAAAATTTATATCGAAGTTACTCAACAATTTTTCACTCAATGTTAAGCAAAACTAATGACTTTTTCCATCAACCTCTTCTTCCATGTGTATGAAAAAATTTTGATGAATTTCTAACGAATCGGCGACAATTAATGTTGCTAAATCGCCTAAGTTTGTTGTTTCTTCTTTTTTCCACATTAAACTGGTCCTGTCCTAAGAAATCTCTTTATTACACGTCATCCTGTTGCCTTTTTTACTTGAATGTCATATCACACTCTTAAAGTGAGTGGTTGTAATTTGTTGTCTCTGTATAAATGTGAACATTTTTTAAAAAACTTTAAATATTAATTTATCATTGAAATTTGTACTATAAATAGAAGTAAAGAAATGTTTTCCTCGTAAAAATTATAGCCATCATTTAGGTTTTTTAAATTTTGGTACAGTTTTGAATTTTAAACAAGCTTATTGTTATTCGATCGATATAAAACTGGAGATACTTATCAATTGTAAATTCTAAACAACTTTTTCTAATACTCGTAACATTTTACCATGTCTTGAAAAAAGATAGGTACTCTACTTTTCAGTTGAAAATAGTTTTTTTGACTTTATTAATGTCTATGTGATTTTTGAAAATTAAATTGCTCATTAAGTAGGACCTAACAGTCCTAACACCAAACTAAATCAACCAAAAGATAAAATGAATAATTGTATTGGAGTATTAATTCAATATCATATTATCATTTCGGTTGTAAAAAATTAATGTAAAAGTCTTTTATTATTTTTCGCCTAAATGTACTATAAAAGAGGTTTCCATACTAAAATTTATTAAAAATTAGATATTTTTATCTGGAGTTGTTTAGTTTTAAATTTATAATCTAGGCTTAAGTTAAATCATAACAGTTAAAATTTTTAAAAATAGTTTTACTTTTATAACTGCTTATAAGATTAGGTAGGCATTATACATGTATTGATAGTAAAAATTTTGAAAATATTGACTATTTAGGTATGTAATTAGAATTACATACTACATTTATTCATTTTTGTTAAATTCATTCAAAAAAGATGTCTTATAGAATCATTAAAATGTTTTCCTGTTTTAAAAAAATCATTATTTAAGAGATTGAGAAATTTAACACTTCAAAATTGTCTAAAATTTAAATTAGATTTTTTGCAATTAAAATTCAATAACCAATTAAGAAACGAAATAAAAGAAGAATGAAATTGCGATTTTATGCTGCAGAAACAATTACTATAATATCAGAATTATTTTTTTATTATTTAAATATTTTGAAATACTTGTATTATTATTTTTGAGGAAACACAGAACACTTTATGTAAAAATCGTTTATTTAAATAGTTGGATTTCAATAAAATACTTAATACATTAAACATTGATCACAATGAGCTCATTTTTAAGAAACACGTCTAACACCTTACGCTAACAGAACAGAAGAGAAAGAGGGCTATCAATTCAAAAAAAAAGTCACGCATGTCATCTAATAATATTGTAATTAATATGTATATGTAACCAGCAATTAATGGTTTAAATAATAACACTACCCCGTAAACCATTAATTCTCAATATAAACCAAAATTTGTTATGCAAAAGATATGCTTAGATTTATGTAATCCTTTTGTCATAACATCTGCTAACATTTCATTTGTAGGGAGATATTTTACACTAACTACCCCTTTTTCTACTAATTCTCTAATGTAGTGATACCTAGTATCTATATGTTT
>SSSI01005551.1:0-27425 GCA_004796505.1 Oryzaephilus surinamensis
TACAAAATAATGGTATAACGAATGTTGCAATTGTTAAAAATGTACCTTTTTCATTAAATTATTGTGACATGATTGAAAAAGTACCAGAAGCTTCAAGTAAAGAGTTTGAAATGAAATTAAAACAATCCACAATGACACAGGATGAAATTGATATTGAAATAGAAAATATTAGAAAAGCACAAGAGACATCAGGTTAATTTCAGACATATTTAAGTATTTTTGCTGTACTTTTAAACCTATTCTTTTTGTAGATACAAAATCTAAATATGAACGAATTAATTTCCTACGTGCTTATAAAAATAATCAATTGGATAAAATCCGCAACGATGTGCAGAAATTGATGTCAGTTCAAGAACTAATGGGCAGCATGGGCTTTGAGGACGAAAATACAACAAATGTTGTGAATATTTTGAATAAAATATAATAAACAGCTTTTGATTTAGTTTGTATTCATTTTACGATTCTGGATTTGTTTTAAAAAATTTGCATTTCCTGTTATAATTGCATAATTTGACAGTTATTTGAATAAAAATAGCTTGCACAATATTTTGACAATTTTGACAGATTTAGCTTGTGACGTCATGAGAGCAACTTGTGGTGGGACAAATAGGACACCGACCGAATGTAAAAATATCCGTTCCGTTAATAAAAAAGACGAATCATAACCTTAAAAGTGTAAAAGTTTTCTTGTCAAATATTGAAACCAAAATAAAATTAAAATTCAGTAATAATGCGTTCAAGTTCTAGTTATAATTCACAGAAAAGCCTAACAGACGATTTACCCGTTTGTAAAAATACGGGCATTGGATATTCAATAAATCAAATATATCGTGAAGATGGAAATCCCCAAGAAGAACATATGTATGAAGATTGTAATTGCCATTTAAAATATAGCGATAATTTATATTTGTATGCCGTTTTTGATGGTACATATGGTAAACGAGCAGCAAATTTTTGTTTACAACAAATGTCAGCTGAATTGCTATTCTGGGAAGCGTTCAATTGCCAGCCAACAGATGAAGAAGTTAAAGAATTAATACGGCAAATATTTACGACAACCGAAGAGAATTATATGCAAAGTTTGAACGATATGTTGGCAGAGAAAGCAAACCATTTATGTGATCTACCACCAAACATAAATATATATAATATGTATCAAAATAATCCACGTCTAGTTGAATGTATTGAACAAATCGATTCTGAATTATCGTCAGAAGCTTCAGCTGCTGTTGCCATCATTTATAAAAACAAATTGTATGTGGCAAATGCTGGCAATTGTCGTGTGTTACTTTGTCAAACCGATCCCAATTCAGTATTAACTGTTAAACAGTTAAGTACAGATCATAATTTACGAAATGAAGATGAAATTTTAAGGCTATCACAAATTGGTGTGAATGTTTACAAATTGAAACAAAGTACGTGACTACATAACTGTTCCAGTTGAATCAGTGTTGTTTTTTTTAGATGCCACAACAAATAGTTTACGGAATACAAGATGTTTGGGAAATTATTTATTAAAAGAAGAGTATAGAAATTATGAGGCATTTAGTACGGCGGTACGTTGTCCAATTATTTCAGAGCCAGACATAATTGGTGGTATTACATTAGATGAATCGTGTAGATTTCTATTGATTATGTCGGAGGGTCTTCATAAATCGATTGAAGAAGTCATAGAATTCGATAATGTTAACAGATATATAGCTGATCGTACCGTAGAACAAGTAAAAAAAATGAAAACTGTTGTTTCGCAACTTAAACTTAAATTTTTCAGTTCCGAGAACAAACTTCTTTGACTGGTGTGGCCCAAGGCGTTGTAGACAATGTGGTTCGATTGCACCGTGATTGGTTTATGTCGAATTTAGGAAACAATTCAACTAATAGTCCATGTAAACGTGAAGATATCACATTGGCAATACGGAATTTCAATTATCCAATGCCAAATGGGATAAAATCACCAACTAGTTTAAGTTTGCCATCATTTAGTACACCAAATGCTGGAAATTCAGCGGAATCCACATGCACTACAGAAAATGCGCAAGGCACAATAACAAGTACAATTCGAACGCAATACACTGAAAGTGTAAGAAGTCAATCGAAGACCAATACGATTGATAAACGTATTGATGCTTATGTAGATTTTACGGAATTTAATGAAAATTTTGAGAAAGCTAAACAAAGTGGTAAAGTGCCACGTTTTATACAATTTTAAATGTGATTTATAAAAAACAATTTATTAAAAGTACTTAATTTGTTTTTATTTAAGTGATACTGAACAATTTATATTCTTATACATGTTGATAAAAAAGTAATAAAGATTATTCAAAAAATTATAAAAGACTTGAGATAAAAAAATCTTATTATTACAAAATTGCGTAATATAAAATGAAGCAAAAATAGTACATATTTATTTTAATGAGGCACAATATGGCAATACATATTCAGTTATAAATTGTGACATCACATTATAAAGTAAAAATCTTACAATTATTGAATTTTATGTTTATTATTTATAAACAAGGATTGTTAATCACATTTTATTACGTTTTTAAAATATGAAATAAACCACAATTAAAACTTTCTTGTGTTCAAAAAATTGTTATTAATGATAAGCGTGAACTGCGTGAAATATTTTGATTTTTTTTCTAATTGCGTAATATAAAACATTCTTAAAACTACTAATGCATTTTAGCACTGCCCTACGTTAGTTGTGATAATAAGATTTTTTTAAAATATATAGTGGGTAATCAATGGGCCTCCATATAAAACTACAATTGACTATATATTTTTCACTTCGTGCCTTTTATTACGTTAAAACTAAATTGTGTCAACACTGCCACAATTTTGGAACTTTTCGGAAAAGCAATGATGTTATTAATTTTTCAAACCTTTATAAAAGGCTTTAACAAAAAATAATTATTCCAAAACTGTGGCAATACACAATTTCCCATTGTTTGTACTTTAATCTGAAGGCTTATAAAATACAAAACATTATATTTTATTTATATTTATATTATGAAAGTTGAAAAGTCTCTAATAAACAAAACCAAAATTTTTTCTATCATATTATATGCTTTTTTTTATGTTAAAATATACATTACAATATACATAATACAAATAACTGTAAAAATAATTTCTTGCTTTAAATTGGAATTATATTGTAATAAAATTATGGTGATGGCATACATTTAAGCCGTTCAAATGCAGCTTTTTCTAAACTTTCTCGATGATCTGGATGGGCAATATTGATAAGAGCATGTGCTCTTTGTCTTAGCGATTTTCCAAACAGATAAGCAATACCGTGTTCGGTTACAATGTAATGGACATGGGCTCTAGTCGTCACAACACCAGCACCTAAACCCCAAAAAAAAAAACGAAAATCATTAGAAAAGAACATTTCTTTCAAAATTCCATAATTAATTTACCGGGCTTGATAAGCGGAGCAATTTTACTTTCGCCTTTATTGGTAACCGATGGTAAAGCAATGATTGGTTTGCCTAAACCATCCAAACCTTCTGCAGCCCCACGAATAAAATCAATTTGTCCACCAAAACCGGAATACATCCGCGTTCCAATCGAATCGGACACAACTTGTCCAGTCAAATCGACCTCAATACATGAATTAATGGCCGTCATTTTTGGTTGTCTTGCAATTATACTAGTATTATTAACATAATCAACGGCCAACATTTCAATAAATGGATTATTATCAACGAAATCATATAATTTTTGTGTACCAATCAAAAATGAACCAACAATACGTCCTTTGTGTATTGTTTTTTTATTATTTGTAACACAACCATTTGCCACTAAATCAACAACACCCCCAGCAAACATTTCCGAATGTATGCCAAGATCTTTATGGTTTGTTAATGCCGCCAATACCGCATCCGGTATACTGCCGATGCCCATTTGTAAGGTAGCACCATCTTCGACTAAATTTTCGGCAATTAATTTACCAATTTTCGCTTCAATTTCTGTTGGCGGTTTGCCACCGTGTTGTGGTAATGGCGAATCAACTTTTACAGCATAATCTATGTGACTTATATGTATAATACCATCACCAAATGTTCTAGGCAACTGTGGATTCACTTGAGCTACAATTATTTTAGAATGTTGCATACCGGCTCGGACACAATCAACACTTGTTCCTAAACTGCAATAGCCATGCTGGTCTGGTGGTGTAACCTGAAACGATTCGTTTATTTAAAACATTTATTTCTACTAAATGAACAACATCGTTTTACTCTTTCAATAATGTCAAAGTTTTTTCCGAAAGGGGTTTGGTTTTGAGATAGTAAATGCTAAATATTTCTTTAAAAAATACGGTTTTTCTTTAACAATACTGTAGATAGTAAAGCATACAAATAGAATTGAATTTAACAAAGTTGTATATAAAGTTTTGCAATATTTAGATATTTATTAGACTCGTTTGATTGTAAATTTGAAAATGAATCTTTATGTCTCTAGACATTTTTTGTTTAAACATTTGGATCTCGAGAAAAATACAAAAAACTTTGAATCATTTACATTTTTTGCGTTTATATCGACTTTCTCACTAAAACTAACTAAGTCTGGAATAACTCTATAAGAAATTCCAACAATATTCGGGAACAGCTTTTATAAAAAAATCTAATAAAATAAAACGATGCTGCACTTATATATATTTAATTTTCCCAAAACTATTTACTTGGATCACTGCAATATCAGGTTGAATAATTTTCTTTGTAAACAATAATGGAATTTCCGATAAGAAAATCGGTAAGGCATCACCACGTCCTTCGGCAACTGCTTTTCTAACATTACCACCCATAAAGAATGAAAATGAACGGAAAATGCCTTCACACGATGGATCAGTATAAACGGCTGGGCCTTCAGTGTGCATATGACATACTCGAACATCTTTCAAATTCTTCTTTTTACCAACTTCAGTCATTGCAGTTAGAAGAGCTATTGGAGTGGCGGCAGCTCCTTGAGCAAAAACTGTATCACCTGCAATATTAAAGTGTTTTTTCAAGTGTTATTCGATTTTTGCAACATTTTATTTTTAAAAATATATTATTTTAAATTGGAATCCATATTTGAACAATTGTTCGAATCATTTCTAGAAAACTATAAAATTAGACTATTTTAGTTGTGTAAATATGACTTTGCGGAAGACTTTCAGGTCAATCCGAATAGCATATACATATTTGATTTATGTGTTTATTTACATTTTACGGTAAATTATATTAAAATAATGAAAATACATATTTATTTTCGTTACACCTCAACCTTAGCCTTCCTTGTAAATAAATAAACATTTTAAGACATTAACTAAACTTATCATAATGTAATAATTTTATTTAATTTCATATAAGATAATAAGTACTAAGGTTAAAAAATACGGAATAATAGCATTGCATTATCATTAAACGGATAATATATTTATATAATAATAAATATGATAAAGAATTTTTATACACAGATAAACAAAAGTATATGTAGAAAAAAATTGTTCAAGTATGTACTATGTATTTATTTAATTTATTTGTAGTTTCGGTTCAATAAAAGGATACATTACATTTTTAATAAATGTCCTTAAAAAGTTTGTCACGAACGTATCATGAATTCATGAGAATACAAAATTGATATGTATTTTTTTAAGAACTTTAACATAAAAATGAAATCAAATGTTATTTGATCAAGAACTAAAATATTTATATATTTTTGGCACACCACATTATGGATTCTCTTAAATAATATTTTTTATGAAACAAAATTAAATGAACGTGTTGTGTTAAACGCTTCAATTGCGTCAGGTTTATTATGAAAATAGAATCCAATCGAATTGAAAAATTGTTAAGTATTTTATTTATCCGTTTTTACCCAAATATTTACCATCTAGTTTTTTCAGTGATTTTATATAAGTGGTCCAAAAAATTGAAAACAAATCAAAGTAAAAGCAAATAAAGTGTAAATGCAAAACCAGTTTATATTATATAACTGAATGTGTTCGATTTTTTCAAATAATGTTCTTGTTAACAAACAGCAATTCTGCATTTGTTGTTCAAGGCTTGTTACTTAAAATAAACAGGATAAGTTTTTAATTTAGAAAAAAAAAGGGTAATTCATGTATCAAGTCCGATAAACTGTTCTATTCCAGAAATAGTCTAAAAAGATATATTTAGCCAACCATGTTCATTATTGAGCATTTCATTTATATTCAGCTCTAATTTAATTAAAAACTTTATAAACAATTAATCAGAGACTTGGGTTTAAAGTTCATTCATTACTACCGAATGCATTTATTATTAAGTTCATCTAACACAAAAAATATACATAAAAAATATGTGCAATAAACAACAATTTTATTATACCTGATTTTAAATCCTGGAAAGCTTCTTCGGCTGTTGTCCATTTCGGTTCTTTCCCTTTAATTGGTTGTGCTGGTTCCGGTGTATAAGTAAAATAATTTCTTGGGGATGAAACAGCCTTAAGGGACGTTAACAACTTTTGGGACACATTTCGGACTGCCATTGTTCAGTACCAAAATTGATGTATAATATGTAAATATATAACAGGGACGAAAATAACAAATCTACACCCTATTTAAGACACTTTTAACCAAACTTATTTACCCGTCTGTGTACGCCACTGTAATAAAATAAATTCGCATAAATTTCATAAAATTATTCAGAACGACATAGTTGCCCTCTAGCAAACCAACATGTTACTAATTGAAAACGTCATCTTGTGACATACTAGCTAATTAATTTGAAAATTTATTCATAACAAACAATACAAATAAATAAATTACATTGTGTGCATATAAAGTTAAAATCTAAATAACTGATAATTGAATTAATTAGATTGTAAAAATATTTTTAGAATGAAAAAGTTTAAAAAGTTTTCGTTTTAAACGCCATCTATAACGTAATAGCACAATGGTTATCATCACGTGACAACACGTGAATCCAATATTTTTGCAGTAGCTGATTATTTTGAGTGTCAGCAAGACGTGTGATTGTGTCTTTGAAAAGCAAAAAAAAATGGCTCAAACTCTAAACGCCAGACAAGCTACCAGAGAACATGTACTGGTAGCTTCAAGAGATTTTATAGCACAGCCCCGTTTAAGTAAGTATATAAAAAATCCATATATTTTATTATTTACAATAAAATCCATTGGGTGGGTCTAAGTTACCCAAAATGATTGTCCTAAAATAGGTCATATGACTTAACTTGAACCATTATTATTACATATTCGACTTGATTTCATATTGTTAAATTATTATTTATTCAGTTTGCATGATTTTTGTGTAAAAATCGTGAAAAATCTACAAAAAATCAGCTGGTTCTAATGTCATGTGACTTAAACTCATGACAAACCACTCCTCTATTAAATAATACATAATATTTAATATTTTTTTTAAAGCCTACAAAACCGTATCTGGTGTAAATGGTCCATTAGTAATATTGGAAGATGTGAAATTTCCAAAATTCAGTGAAATCGTCCAATTAAAATTGGCCGATGGCAGTTTACGATCGGGACAAGTTTTGGAAGTTAGTGGATCCAAAGCTGTTGTACAAGTATTCGAAGGTACATCAGGAATTGATGCGAAAAACACAGTATGCGAATTTACTGGCGACATTTTACGTACACCAGTATCCGAAGATATGTTGGGCCGTGTATTTAACGGTTCCGGAAAACCAATCGACAAAGGTTACAACAGTGGACATTTGTTTTCGTTAAATCCAACCAAACTGTACGTTTTTTGTAGGTCCCCCAATATTGGCGGAAGCCTTTTTAGATATTAAAGGTCAACCAATAAACCCATGGTCGCGTATCTATCCAGAAGAAATGATCCAAACTGGTATAACAGCTATTGATGTGATGAATTCGATTGCACGTGGTCAAAAAATTCCAATTTTCTCTGCTGCTGGTTTGCCACACAATGAAATTGCTGCACAAATTTGTCGTCAAGCTGGTCTCGTTAAAGTGCCCGGTAAATCAGTGTTGGACGATCACGAAGACAATTTCGCCATCGTGTTCGCCGCTATGGGTGTCAATATGGAAACAGCTAGATTCTTTAAACAAGATTTCGAAGAAAATGGTTCTATGGAGAATGTGTGTTTGTTCTTGAATTTGGCCAACGATCCAACAATTGAAAGAATTATTACACCACATTTAGCATTAACGGCTGCCGAATTTTTGGCCTATCAATGCGAGAAGCACGTATTGGTCATATTGACCGATATGTCTTCGTATGCTGAAGCTTTGCGTGAAGTGTCAGCGGCCCGTGAAGAGGTGCCCGGTCGTCGTGGTTTCCCCGGTTACATGTACACCGATTTGGCAACAATTTACGAACGTGCTGGACGTGTTGAAGGCCGTAACGGTTCAATTACACAAATTCCAATTTTAACTATGCCCAACGACGATATTACCCATCCAATTCCTGATTTAACTGGTTATATTACAGAAGGACAAATTTACGTTGATCGTCAATTGTATAACAGACAAATTTATCCACCAATTAATGTATTGCCATCGTTGTCACGTTTAATGAAATCTGCTATTGGTGAAAATATGACAAGAAAAGATCATTCTGATGTTTCCAATCAATTGGTAATAGCTTTTTCTGGAAAATATATATTTTTAAATAAGTGTATTGTTGTATGCATATGCTGCGGTTTAGTAAATTCTTTATCGATGTTGCGTATGCATACAATAATACACCAATCTGATTTCAAAAATTCGTTGAATTATTTAACATTTTTTTACTTTGGTTTCGTTTCATTACTTAACAATGATGTTTTTCTTTGCAGTATGCCTGTTACGCCATTGGTAAGGACGTGCAAGCCATGAAAGCTGTTGTAGGTGAAGAAGCTTTAACACCAGACGATTTGCTTTATTTGGAATTCCTTACGAAATTCGAAAAGAACTTTATCTCGCAAGGTAATTACGAAAATCGTACCGTATTCGAGTCATTAGATATTGGCTGGCAATTGTTACGTATCTTCCCAAAAGAAATGTTGAAACGTATACCTGCGGCTATTTTGGCAGAATTTTATCCAAGAGACTCCCGTCACTAGTTTATTACATGTTAACTATTATATTAATTTTTTTGTTTATATATACATATTGTTTAGGTTTGTTCTTAAAAAAAATATGAAAACTGTACAACGTAATGAATGATAATTATAAATTTACATATTTCTGTTTCGTGCAATTTTTTTGTAAATATTATTAGTAGGAGACTATAATACTATATATCAATAACAGCTACATTTCATTTGTTAACTTATCATTACGTTTGTATATTGTAATTTTAATTGTCCCATTCAACTATTTGTTTGAAATTTTGAGGAATTAAAAAAGGACAATATATTGTAAAATAATACATTATATTGAGATTATATAAAACTTGTTTAATTGTTGATCATGTAGAAATTAAACTTAAGAAACACATGCCCGTTATTATGTATAAATATGTAAGTGCTAACAAAAAAAATAGTTTTTAATTTACACTTTAATTGGTGGAAATCCAACATTCCATTTTTTCCTTTATAAAAAAATACCTACTATTACTTGTTGTACAAAGCAATACACATCGTTTTTAAACGTTAATAATATAAATCACACAATTATTACCAGCTTTCAGTATTTTAATTTAAATATAAATGTACATTTAAAAAAAAAACAAAATTGGTGAACGGATTTTTTCTTCATTGTAGAATTTTTCAGCATTGTTTTGATGTTGTAACAACAATTAATGTAATGTTTTAGATAGTGTACAAAACTTGTGAAAATAAAAATAATAAAAATGTATGAATTATATTGTTTAAATTTATTTAATTTATTGCAAAATTTTATACGAGCCATAATTTGAAAATATATTTTTAAATCTCGCGGTACAAAATAGAAGTAGAAGAAGAATTCGTTTATGTGAGGTTAGATTGTCAATATTGTTGCATTGTAAAATTTCAAATTAATTTGTAAAATTTATATATTTAAAAGATATTTATAGTAGTGCTGGATATACAATCAAATATTTGAATAATATTCTAACAGATAAATGTCTTCTTAGTTGAAATCATTGAAATTTGTTGCAATGAACGAGTTTTTAAAACTGAATTGGTTAGTATTAATTTGTGTATATACTTCTTTTAAAAATTAATTTCATAACCATTTTAGGGGTATAACTGACTTATCTTACTTAGAAAAACAAGCAGACTTCATCAAAGAAGATGTATTAGTAAAATCCCTGGTTTACAAACATCTAGAAAAACCATTAAACAAAAATGTGAAGAAAACTAAAAAAATTTTTAACAATACTGCTCTATATGTGCCTGGAAGAAAATGTTTTATACAAAAAACAGCACAATTAAGTACATTAGACACGTGGCAACAAGAACAATGTTTAAAGGCGATGGAATTAATCCAATCTGGGCGAGATTTAACAAATTTAAAACAATCTGAAGCATTAAGTTTGAAAATATACAAAGTATTTTTGTTAATTACGTGTATATTACGTGTTTTTACTATATTATAACACTTGCAGGAATTGCAAACAAAAATATCTTGTGAACATAAACGGTATTTCGAATTTGCACAGAAATGTTGGAATTTACGTAAGGAAAAACTAGGAAATATAAAAAGTGATCTATTTAATTTTTCTAAGGACAAATGGCTTATACAGTGTAGAAGGTTTTTAGATTATTCTCAGTACTATAAAGCTATGCATACATTTAATTTAGTCTATGAAGATATCGAATCGACTACAATTGAATATAAATGTATTCAAAATTTGTTGGAATTGGTAAAAAAAACAAAACATTATAATAAAATTATAGTAAAGGTAAAACTATAGTATAGTATAGTGTTTTTTCTTTAGGGTGAATTGGCCAGATTTTCTCAGCCAAGTTTCAAAGCTGCTTGCATATTGAAAGGTGTTAATTTACCGTTTATTGAAGAAAAATCTTCGTTAAACTCAAAAAAACCTGGTATTTCTTTTTTATTTTACAAGTATGTATATGCAGTATTAATGCTTGTTTTTCAGTAAGTAAGGACGAAAATATTTCTAAATTACTAGAAATGCACAATATTGATGTAGTTATATCATTCAGTTCTTTAAAACGACTTACTGATAATGCAGACCTTAAAGAAAATTGGATTTTACCAGTTGTTGTTAAAGAAATATCTGAACATGGTAAAAATATAAAAAAAGTTGTGTTTATCGATAATCCTTTTCCACAAACCGAACCAAATAAATATTATTTAGCTCATACTGCTTTTAAATATTTGTTAAAAACGAACTTATGTCAATATGAAGCTTTTCGGTAAATTATTTCACGATATTCATAAGAACAGTAGGAAATTATATAAATATTGTAGATTTCCTACAACAGAAACAAAACTTGAAAATGAGGATGAGGATCCTGTTATTAAGAATGAAGAAAATCGTAAAAATAATAAAATTTACCATAACGTAAATTATCGTTTGTGGAAAATAAAAAAATTCGACAACCAAAACAATTTAATGAAAAATAAACATAAAAATGTAGAAATTAATTTACTGGTACGAAGTAAATTGGCTGCATGTGAAGTAAAAAACTTGACAACAGTATTAAGTTCTGTTTAATTAAAATTTAATTGATTTTAGAATAATGGCGAGATATTAACACCAATAATTATAAAACCTAAATTGGAACGACAATTATCTTTTGGGGCCAATATTCCAACACAAAGTGAATTATTAAGGGAATGGATATCTTTATTTTTTACACCTTATTCTTTGTTATATAGAGGTGTGTTTGGAGACTATTCCAATAAAAAATAAGACATGATTTTTTGTTTTTTAGCACGTTTACAGCCTCTCACTGGTGAAGTGGTAGCTTTGGAAAAATGTTCTATACAAAAAGTGGCAAACGAAGCAAATGTACATTATAATTGTAAACCAATCTTAAGTTTAGGCCTGCTAGAGAAATGTTTTAGTGAATTATTGAAACTGGATAAAGGAAATTATTTATTGCAACATGTTTCAAAAGATGGTGCATTTGTATCTATTTTAAAAGAACAAGATAAAAGGTATTATTAATAAAAATGATTGTTTGTCTTCAGATAATTGATTTGAAACTGTTTTAGTATTAAAGATTGTTTTGATTTGCATGCTGAGAAAGAAAAATGTGAAATTATTCACAATATTCCATACTCTTGGCTACCATTGGATACGAACTTCATTCTACCAGCTTACAAACACTTTAAACGAGTGCCATGTTTATTTAAAGCATTCGAAAAAAATAAAAACAAGCGTAAAAAATTTAAAAAGAAAAACCCAAATAAAACTAACAATGTATAAATTAATGTATTTTTATTGATTTTTTTATAATATAATAAGCATAATTAAGAATTATCAAAATACAACTTGTATTATTAATTTATGGAACATTTTAACTTCCAATTAATTTAATTTTTTATAAACAATTTTCATATTTGATACAAAAGAAAAACATAATTTTTTTTTAAATTCATAAACCCAAAAGAAAGAAAATGTTAATTATATACATCTAAGTGTTAGTTTCAAATAACCACACAAAAACAACATCAGAGAAAAAATAGGAGACATTAATTAGGGGGTGTAGGAAAAATACAGTCTGTTTATTTATTTTTTTTTTATATAACATTAGTTTTAATTACAAAAAAAATACCTATGACAACTTTTTAGCTTTTTGATAAAGCGTATCTACTACTTTGCTCATACTTTGTATTGTTTCTAAAGCCATTTCGTAAGTTTTATCGACTACAGTATCCTCAAAGACTATTAAAACACCTGAAAACAAAAACAAACAACAAAATAGTACAAGAACACTAAGGTCGATTTAAAAAAAGATAAAGTTTACTACAAATTTGTTTGTCTTACCTTCACCCTGGTCTAAAATCCCATGGAATTTTGCATCCAATATCATTTGAGACAATTTCTTTTCAACTTGTGCCATTGGAAGTTTAATAGTTTTAGCAACATAATCGACTTCAACTCTCGAATACGGTTCAATAATTCTACATAAATTTTGTTCAAGCATATTGTCATATAATGTGCCCAAATGTGCTCTAACAATAACATCATCCTCTAATTCGTGTTTGAAATTCTTCACAGCCAATTGAAAATCGGCCAACGAACGTTTATGTGAGGCTTGTGCAACTGATTTCATTGCATCTATATCCCGACCAGCATACTTAATCGCCAATTTTCCACTAACAATCTGTTGTACATCGTCCGGTGTATTGAGCATTATTTTCGATAATAACATATATTTTAATGCTGTTAATGCTTTCGGTGATTCAACACTATCGAAACCTTCAAACGCTTCATAAAAGTACGAATAGGCCGTTTTAAAGTCTTTTTCATCAGCTGCATGCAATATGCCAGATTGTAAATCTAATGCTGCTTGCATTTTCGGTGGACAATAGATCGCATTTGCTGTTGTACGTGCCGATGTTAAGGCGGCACGTGCTTTTGGTAAATTACTCAGTGCATGATATGTTTTACTTTCCAACAATTGTACTTCGACTAATAAATTTTTATCATCCAATTTTTTCAATTCCTTCAACAACGTTGATCCTAATTGTAGTGCTTCAGCAAACATGCCAGTATCGAAATATAAAGCGACCAAACGTGCCTCCAACGATTGACGCAAAAATGTCCTCCGTTCCTCTTTGGCCCATTCAATGCACTCTTTACATAATTGTACTTCAATACCAATGCCAGCCTCCAAATCCAAAAAGAAATCAACCAAACTACGTACCAATTTTGCTGCTTTTGCTTTACTTATCATACTTAAAAATGGTCTTGTGGCTTTTATAAGGTCAGCCAATTCTTTGGCCTTACCTTCTTTTTTATATTGTTCACCCAAATTAAGTATGTCTTGTTCTTTGTTTTTAATATTCTCTTCATCGTTATCGTTTTCGTCGTCGTCACGTTTCAAATTTAATAGTTTTTCGTGTCTTGAAGACACAGATTGTGCTCTTTCAAACAACATTGCACCCGCCATATTGTGTATCTAGAAAAGCACTGTCATCAAACAAGACATTTAGCAACGGATGGGGATGATGAGTATCAAATTTGGGCAGTGGATACAGTCACAACACGCAAATACGTCATCAATGCGTTCCAATGACACATTATAACCAAAATGTTACAAACTAATTTGGTAATTTTTTTCAACAAAAATATTGTAAAACTATAAAAAATGACTTATTTTTTAGTATTCAATTGAAAAAAGTTTGATATGGTTGCAACATATTACAAAAAATGGTGATTTAGTGTTTTGATTAGTAATTTAGGAACACAGTTGTTTTTCATAACTGTCAATTTCGATGTTTCTAGACACCAAGCGGAAAATTTTCCTATTCATTTTTAAGAACAAAAAAATTCTTTGTTTTGTTTACGAAATTAAAGTTATAATTTAAAATCGATTAACAAAGGCATATGTTGTTTACACAAATTTGTATAAATCTTCAAAATAACATATTTTTCCAAATTATATTTACTGACACAAAATTTATATTATAATTTTACAAATAATACTTACTTTTCCGTCGTACAAATCCAGCGTGATAATTAAAACTAACAAATTATCAATAATAAGTCAAGATTTAAAATAAAGAAATAAAAAAGATCACAAAAATTTTTCAAAGACCGGATATAAACATGACGTAATTCAAAATTGACCAATCAGATGACAAACATCCTAGTTTCCGCAACGACACCAGCGCCATTTTGACCCCCTCTCCAACGTCAAGTCGCCATCATATCGCATTTGGCTTGGTTTTGTTTGGCGTGTGAGAAATAATTGGTGAAATATTTAAAAAAAAATAATTTGTTTCAAGTGATTCATTTAGTTCGAATAGTTTTCAATAATTGTTGTCATGAGCGACAGAGAGGTGAGTGAAAAATGTTGTAAATTTAGCTGCTACATTAAAAATAGACGTAAATATTCAGGAAATTGCATTTTCAATGACGCCGGTAATAGCACGCTTTCATATATAATAGGATTTTTGATAAGAAATCTATTTTCGATAGTTTTAAATTCAAATAAATATATTATTGGTGCAATATTAACGGGTTGTTTATTTTTAGGTGACTCGGTCTCCTGGAGACCACAAAACAATTGAACGCGATCATTCACCACATGCTAGACGCGACGATTCACCAAGAAATCATAAAACCAAAGGTTACTCAAGGTATTTTAATCAGTTAGTTTATATTCGAATTGATGAAAAAAATAAGTACAATATTACAGAAGCCCTAGTAGAGGCCGAAAAGTGTACAGAGACAGCGAACGCGACCGAGACCGAAGACGAGACCGTGAAGATCGCGATGAGAAAAAATATAGGTAAAAAATATTGTTGAAAAAGCAAGTTTATAAATTTGTCAGTTTGTGAACTTGTTTAGGTCGCATAGTCGGTCACGTTCTGTAAGACGTTATAAATCTTCAAGGTATTCAAGAAGTCACTCGTATTCGCCAGGATATAGTCGAAGATCGCGCTCACACAGTCCAATGTCGAGCCGTAGACGCCATATGGGCACTAGAGATAATCCAAAACCATCCCGTTGTCTTGGTGTGTTTGGTTTGAGTGTTTATACAACTGAAAATGATTTATATAATATTTTCTCGAAATATGGTGCCGTTGATAGGGTGCAAGTGGTTATTGATGCCAAGGTATAGTCTGGAAAATAAAAGTTTTCCTCTGAAATCGTAAATGACATCATTGTGAACAGTAATGCAAGGTCCATTTTGCATTCTTAAACAAATTAGATTAGAAAGTTTTATCACATCAGAGGAATTCTTATATTTTTCGAACCATAAACTTATAATCTTATAAACGTACAAATATTGCATATATTTAGATATATGATTGATTTTAATACAAAATTTTTGTTGAATAGACTGGTAGATCTCGTGGATTCTCATTTGTCTATTTTGAATCAACTGAACATGCTAAAATAGCCAAAGAACAATGTACTGGAATGAAAATTAATGGAAAAAGTATACGTGTGGATTATTCAATTACGGAAAGGGCACATACACCCACACCTGGAATATATATGGGAAAACCAACATAGTAAGCATTTTTATAAATCATTTTTATAAGTCTTTATCAAAAATGCTTATTTAAACATTTTGTATCTTATCAATGCAAATTGTTAAGCATTTTTTGAAAGAACATAAAATTTTTGTAGAGGAGTTTAGAATGTTTATTGTGAAGTTTTAATTGAACTAAAAGGCCTCCTCGAACATTTCATTAAAAAAACTCATTTTTTAATTTGGTATTCTCAATATGTGAATTTTTTCAGCAAATACAGCGATCGTTATGACAGACGTCGAGACAGAGAGTAAGTAACAATACATAATACAGTGACTTTAAAAAGACAGCAGATTATATTTAATAATGTTCATTCTTCCATGAAATTTTCAAATTTGATACGAATAACAATATTTTCAATGGTAGACCATTTCGTTCTGATTTTAAATATGTAATTACAAATAATTCCTTGGCTTATTAAAGTCACTGTATTATTTATTTTCAGTAATCGCAAGTGTAATAATATTCTTTACTAGTTTTACTAATTCTATATATTGTTTTCTTCTAATTTAGTGATGATTATTACAGTAGAGGATCGAGATATCGTCGTTCTCCATCACCATATTACAGACGACGACGTCACGATAGATCGCGTTCACGCAGTTATTCGCCTCGTAAGTAAAATAATTAGTATACTTTTTTGTGTTTTTGTTTTTTTTTTTAATATATAACTTTATATATTCTTTACCAAAACATGTGAGCCTTTAAAAATACTGCTTCTATTTTTTTCAAACAAGTTTTCAAAAAAAAAAGAATACGAAAAATTGTTTTTGTAATTCTCTGCGTACATTTGTTATTACTTTATTTTAATTCGTGTTTGCTTTAATGTGAATTTCAGGTCGTTTTTAAAACTACGTGGAGGCACTTCATATATATTAAATGGAGACATTCTTTTTAGATGTAAAAAAAAAATAATATTTGAGAGTTTATTCCCAATTTTTTTCATTGTGTTCGTATTTCATGTATTGGAATAAACTCTCTTTTTCTCTTTTCTTGTATATCATTTCATAAATTTTTATTTTCTTATTTAGTAAACGCGCTTATCAATTTATATCAATATCAGTTTATTTTTTTGGCATATATTATGGAATAATTAGTGCCATTTAAATTACGTAGAAATATTTGCGTATTAAAACAAAAATTCAGAATTGTAATTGATTTGATTTTAAAGATTGACTCAGTTTTCATCATGTCTATTATAAAATGAATATATTTGAATTGAATTTAAAGAAAAGAAAAATTGAAAAAATAATTTTTAAGGAAAACGTAATAGTTCTAGTTTTTTTTATGTTAACATTTTCATTTTCTTTTCTGTTTATTGTTTTATATAAAATTTATGATAATTTTTCTTAAAAAAAATAATGTGACATTTAGATTAAATAAATATTTAAATAAATAAATAATAATAAAAACTTCTTAATTGTAATAAATGAATTGATATCAACAACTAATATTTGTTTTTTATGTTTTTTTGTTAAAAAGGGTTAAGAACAAGAGGTATTGGATGAAATTGAAGTTTGTTTTACGAATTGTTAAGAAATTTTCTCAAGTTTCCTATAAATAAAAAAACACTTCAATGAAATCAGTCTCATCTATGAAAAAATCAAATTAGAGAAATGAAAAATTGTGATACATGTCATCAAGAGAATTGAGATATTATTATAAAAAATTACCAACTCTCTTGAAGAATGAATTTTGTGCTCTAAGTTGCCTCTTTTCTCTTTTATTATTTTTGTATAGAAGACATCTTTAAAAATTATGTTGAACAAATCCGGAACAAAATGTCCATGGCATATTTTTTAATCGAAAACAAACGTATAATAATATCTAGTTAGAAATATGCACATACTGCACGCCAATTCCTCTTATGAATATTTTTACCTTGGTATATTTACAATATTATGTTTCCTATAATTTTTCTTCCTATATCCATTTTGTAATCCAGATTCTTCTCTCTTTTCTTATTTGATTGTCATATCCTTCATTTTACCAATTTCCCAAAATATGAGAATTTTGTGTACGAAAAATCAAAAGAACAATGATGAATAATGAAATTGAGATAAAAACTGAAGCATCTACCATAAATAAACTTCTTTTTCAACAATGTAGTTCTGATTAATGCAAATTTAAAATAAAAACGATCAATTAGAAGACTTGTTGGTAAGTATTTTAAATTGAAAAGGTTTCTAATTTTAAACAAATGGTTCTAATTTTAATTTAATGTATTTGTAGGATTGATAAAGCAGGTTTTTTTGTTAAGATTTATGTTTTGAATTAAAGTATTTCAGCACCATTATACAATTTCGTTTCACTTATAATTTTACCTTTTTCTCACGGATTTTCCTTCAAAATGGAATTAATAGTGATGTAAGATCAATTAGATATTTCATTTACTAGCATAGATATTTTCTCTGAGACCAAATAAATTTACAGTTTCCTGTAGTCAACATAAAATTAACCTCAATATTTTTGTAAATAAATACACGTGCTAAAATAATGCCTCCGTGTTCTTCAAAATGTGGAAAAAATGCAATTTTAAAAGTAAATTATTTCCATACCTTAATAAAACACATTCTTAATTAATTGATTTAATTTTAGAGGCCAAAAACAGGTGACACTTTGTGCAAAGAATGTTTCTTTGAAGCATTTGAAAATGAAATCCATTTTACAATAACTAGAGCAAAATTATTTAAAGAAAACAGTACTGTAGCTATAGCTGCATCCGGTGGAAAAGATTCTACAGTGTTAGCTTACGTATTAAAATTATTAAATGAAAAATATAATTACAAATTAAAATTGTTCTTATTGTCAATCGATGAAGGCATTACTGGATATCGGGACGATAGTTTAAATACTGTTAAACAAAATAAGGAAGACTATGAAATGCCGTTAAAAATTATGTCTTACAAGGAATTGTATGGTTGGACGATGGATGAAATTGTAGCTGAAGTAATTTTTATTGTTGTGTTCAAAGTTTACTGTCTTCATTTGATTCTTTTCCAGATTGGCCGTAAAAATAATTGTACATTTTGCGGTGTATTTCGCAGACAAGCATTAGATAGAGGTGCAAATTTATTAAAAGTTGATTATTTAGCAACTGGTCACAATGCTGACGATATTGCTGAAACAGTTTTAATGAATATTTTACGTGGAGATTTAGCTAGATTAAAAAGATGTACTTCAATAATAACAGTAATATCAACCAATGCTTATTTAACACAAAATTAATGTGAGTACGTTTTCAGGACAGTGGTGATGGAATACCCCGTGTGAAACCATTAAAATACGCTTATGAAAAAGAAATTGTAATGTACGCATATTTCAGAAAATTAGTATATTTCTCTACTGAATGCATTTTCGCACCAAATGCATACAGAGGACATGCCAGAGTGTTATTAAAAGATTTAGAAAAAGTTGATCCATCAGTAATTATGAATATTATTGAATCTGGTGAATCGTTAGTAGTAAATGAAACTGTAAATTTACCAACGCTTACAAAATGCACTCGATGCGGTTACGTTTCATCGCAAGCAGTTTGTAAGGCTTGTGTCCTTCTTGAAGGCTTGAATAAAGGCTTACCACGTTTGGGTATTGGAAAATCCAGTAAAGTGAATAGGATATTAAAGGAACAAGCAAATAAATGTGATAATGAATGTACAAGTGATGATAAAAAATGTTTATGTAACGGATCACAGAATTTAAAACCTGTACAATTGAATAATTTACAAAATGTATACAATATTAAATAAAAATTTTTATTTAAAACACGTATGCTATTGATTTTTTTTCAATATTTGAACGGCAAACTGGACAGTTATCGAAAATGCCTTCAGAACAGTCTTCACATAAACAAACATGCCCACAAGGTAGCAAAATAATCTGTAAAACAATTTTTAAACATTTTTATTTTAATAAAATTAAGGTTTTTTACCTCCAATGGATTTGTTTTACAAACAATACAAAGTTGATTTTCCGGTACTTGTTCATCACGCATTCTTCTACGTCGTTCCCGTCGTGTTTTCTCAATTTCTTTTTTTCTTTTCTCCTCTTCTATTATATATTTACGCCAACGCCAATATTTTCTAAATATTAAACCGGTTATAACTAAACCAACAGTTCCAAATAGTAAAATTAGTAATTTGTATTTCCGTTTAGACACATCTAGTTTCTTTACTAGCGACGTTACTTGCATTGTAGTTAAATAAAATGGGGCCCCATTCGCAGGTGGTTGTAATTTAAGTGACCCATCACTAGCTGTACTAAGTTCACCAATACCGGTAATCATAGTGCCTTTACGTAGCATTTTTTCCGTGGATTGTACACCACGTTGTCGTACACCAGCAAAAAAGCCCCAAATGTGGTCCATTACACTCGGTACAGTCGGGTGAAACACATCCGAAATCACGTCCATATCTTTATAAAATATCAAACGATTAAACAAACGTTTCACGTGGTTTCGAGGGACAAATTACCTAGGATATCAGCGCCTAAAGGATCGACTACTTCTACTTGCAAGCCTTTTGTTTCTAATGCAAATGGCATATAATTGTGCACCTCTTGTATTGTGCGTTCCGAATCCGACCAGAAGCCAGTTGTACTTCGTTGGATAACATGCTCTTTTATGCGCAACAATTGTACAACTCCAGTTACACTGGGGTTGTTATTGCTTATAATTGGATTGCCTAATGGTTTTACTGTGCCCCGAATTGATACGTACGATAATTTGCCATCTGGATGTGTTTGAACGATTTCTTTTAAATTTTTATCAATCGATAGATATGGTGCCCCCTGTATCATTGCCATGGCATTTTTATTCTTAAAATACTGTTTTATGCAAACACCCAATATTATTGAATCAACTCCCAAAGCCAATATTTCGCCAAGATAGTCCATTTTTGTGTCCTTTGTTGTTGAATTCAAATTAAATACAAATGATATACAGGTAAATTATAGCAAATTTTTATTTTTTGTAACAAAATAAAAGATTTTTGTTAATTTAAATGATTTTAAAACTGATTACTTAACATTTTTGTTTGGTTATGTTTCATAATTGTTAATTTGACAGGTCTATCTCTGTCTCTGTCTAACATACGCTTTAAGACAGAGATAGATAGAGGATCTCAATCGCTTGCCAATACAACAAAACTAAATTTACTGTCCATTTAGCAAAATATTGTTTGATGACAAGCAATAAATCTTGGAAAAAAATCTTTTTAAAATAATGTCCAAGGAATATAAATTAAGTGCATGCCTTTATGGGCATTCGTTAGATGTACGTTCAATTTACGTTACATCTAACAATGATATAATCAGTGGATCGCGTGATAAAACGGCAAGATATTGGAAACTCAACAAGTAAATATATATGTTTGCAAAAATCATCATATTTCATGAAATTGTTGTAGACTAACATCCAGCTATCAGGAGATAATGTGTTATAGAGATCAAAAGAATTTTGTTGGCAGTGTATTGTATTTGGAGCCGAGTGAAGAATATCCAGACGGTTTAATTGTAACCGGTGGAAATGATAACCTCATACTTATTTATAAACCAAGTGAACCATTCACTAGTTTTACGTTCAAAGAACACACAAATGCCGGTAAAACAGTCCCTTACACAAATTAGAACCAATATATTTTATTTCTATTCGTTTTTTAGTTTGTTGCCTTTCAAAATGTAACGAACCCAATTCGTTTTTAAGCAGTTCATGGGACACCACAGCCAAATATTGGAACATAAACTCCGATAAATCCATTGTAACGTTTACAGGACATACGGCATCCGTTTGGTCGGTAATCCAAATCGCCGATGGACGAATTATAACTGCATCTGCTGATCGAACGATTGGAATTTGGACCAATAATGGACAAAAATTAAACACTTTATCCGGCCACACTGACTGCGTTCGCAGTTTAATTGACTTCCCAGAAATGAACGGGTTTTTGAGTGCCTCAAATGATGCCTCAATAAGACTGTGGTCATATTCCGGGGAGAATTTGAACACTTTTTATGGTCATAGTAGTTTTATTTATGGTTTAGGCAGATGTAGTTCCAGTGATGACAATTTGTTTGTTAGTTCTGATGAAAATCGTAGTGTTAAAGTATGGTTGAATGGTGAAAATGTTCAAACGATTACATTGCCTGCACAATCCGTTTGGACTGTTGCTTGTTTAAGTAATGGTGATATTGTAACTGGTTCTAGTGATGGTTTGGTACGAATATTTACCCAAGATGAGAATAGAGTGGCTGATGAACAGACTTTAACGAAATTTAATGAAGAAGTTAACGCTATTTTACAACAAAGTTTGCAACAAATTGGCGGATATAAAGTTTCAGAGTAAATTCATATAATTTTTTTTATTAATTGTTATCAAATTCCTTGAATTTTAGTTTGCCAGGCAAAGAAGCATTATACGATCCTGGTAAAACGGCTGGTCAAAATAAAATGGTACGTGAAGGAAACAATGTTGTTTTATATACATGGGTGGATGATGGAGCAAATAGTCATTGGGAGAAAGTTGGTGACGTTTTAGGTGGTACTGATAAAGATGATAGCGGTAAAACAATATACGAAGGAAATGTAATTTAAATTAAAAATGGAATTACGGAATAATAACGTTATAATTGATTTTAGGCATATGATTTCGTATTTTCTGTAGACGTTGAAGATGGTAAACCGCCGTTAAAGTTACCATTTAATAAAGGCGATGATCCGTATCAAGCTGCACATAAATTTTTATCAAAACATTTGTTGCCAGCCGAATATTTAGAACAGGTATAATTTTTTATCTATTTTTGTTGTTTTATTTATTTATTCTTTATTATTAGGTTGTGGATTTTATTTTAAAAAATTCTAATGAACAATTTGTGCCTCCAAGTGCGGATTATGTGGATCCATTCACTGGTGGAGCACGATATACGCCCAACTATGGCAATACTCAAGGTATAAATAAAATTTAAAAATTTTAATTATTCTAAAAGAATTCGATTTAAAGGTTCTTCAATTTCTGGAAATGCTGATCCATTTACTGGCGGATCCAGTTATAGTACGAGTGCGTCAAAAACTAGTTCAACATCAGTTTCTTCCAAGTTTTTCCCAATAACCGTGTATCGTACATTTGAAATGGGCGATCCAAAAGTAATTTTAAACAAATTAAATGAATTCAATAAACGTTCAAGTAATCTTACGGATGAAACTGAATTGGAGGATATTGTGAAAATTTGTAATAGTCCTGTTAATGATCCAAAAACCGTTGATTTACTGTTTCAATTACTTGATTGGCCGGATGATATTGTTTTTCCCGTTTTGGATATTGTGCGAATGGCTGTAAGAAATAAAACAAATAACGATGTCGTTTCAAATGTGAATAATGGCATTTTAATGGATAAACTTTTATACTATTTACTAGAAAGCAAAATCGATAATAATATTATTGTATCGTTAAGAACAATTTGTAATTTATGTGTTCACGAATCTGGCGAAAATTTAGTATTTAATAAACGTTTTGAGTTAATGGAAAATATTACAGCTTCGAAACTATTAAATAAAAGCGGTCAGGTAGAAATTGTCAAATACTATTTTAATAATTTATATTAATGTGTGGTTTTTAGGTTGCTTTAGCGACAGTCTTGCTCAATTTAACAATATTAACTGTTAAACGAAACGATGAATTGGGTTATTCTATATTAGCTGAAGTATTACCAGATATTTTAACGAAATTAACCGACATTGAATCACAATTTCGCACATACGTTGCATTGGGAACGTTAATAACACAAGCAAACTCCCATTTACAGGAAGTCAAATTGAAAATAAATGGCAATTCGAACTTTTTAAGTACGTTACAGTTACATGTATTGGGTTCTTCGAATGATTTAGAAACGAAACGAATGAACTGTGTTAAAGAGCTTCAAGCAATATTGTAAAATTACACATAAATTAATATTTTAATTAAATAAGTCAGTACTTGTAATTGGACTTTATTATGTACAATAATATAACAATTTCTACTAAAATAAGAACGTATTTTATGCTGCTGCTTCTTGGAGTTTTAAATCTCTGATTTTAAGCCTACGTTCTCTTTCGTATTCTTTCATTCTAATGATGAAACTAAAAAATGGGGGCATTAATTTAAAATGCGTATATTTTTTTAAAACATTGCATACTCATCGTATTTGCAATTTAAAAATGCGTGCTGTTCATGTGTGCAAAAAACAGGAAATGGCCATTTGTCTCTTCTACATGCACGTAATTTTAATGCAAGATGGGCACAATAGCCTCGTTCTTCTAGTGGTACTTTTGCCGATTCTAGTTCTTCTTTTGTGGCAAGCATAACTAAAATAAAACATTGTACAGTTTTGATTATGTAAACACTCTGGTAATGCTTTTGGGGGTACCTCGTTCTTTGCGGCCATTTGGAAAACCCAAATTTGGATCGTGGGTCGGTGGGGCTAGTGGTTGTGGTTGTATTTCGGGGTGGAAATAGGCATCCCACCCACTTTGTATGGTTCCTCCAAAAACGTTACCCATTATTCCTTATTTTGGAGAGTATTTTTGACACTGTCAAAAGACAGATTCAGCTCGTGCTTTCCTTTATCCTTTTTTGTACCTGGTTCAGTTCAGTAAAGTTCATTGGGTGATAAAACAGAAAGCAGCAATGTTGTAAATACGAGCAACCAACAATACACATTTCATATAAGTAGTATAAGACTGAAGTGCAAATTCTTTATTTTTAGTTTATTCATGTGGATTTCCCTGTGCGATTCCTTGAATTCCAAGAATCTCATAGTATGATTTAATGGTTATGTGTACTAAGAATAAATAACAACAATTTTACATTTAATAACTCAAGAAAGCACTAAATGGCCATGCGTTGTTAGTTTATTGCTTTAATAATCTTACACAATAAATTTCTACTGCAATATTTAAAATTGTATTAAGTAATTAAATTTTAAACAAACAACTAGTATGTTCGCCAACGTTAAAGGATTTATTCCAGCTGTTGTGCTGTTTGTGATAAATTCATGTAAGTACGTAGAACGACAAAAATGTAGAACAGTACATATTTGAACAAAAAAAATTAAGTAAAATTTAACAATTTGTGTTGTACGTATTATTGCTAATACGTTTAATTGGCTGTAATTCCGTATTATAAATAACCTTGAGCTACCAGTTATCTAAATCCGTTTAAAATTGGTAGAATACCTACTACAAAATGGATTTTTCTATTTTTCTCTTAATTTTAGTGTTGCCAGTGGTTTTCGCACAAGAATCAAGTTCTAGTCTCAACAATTACTTCTACAACAAATGTAGAGTAAATAGTCCAAATACACCAGCATATGACACTCTAATTGTAAGTGAAATTCTCGCTGAAATTTAAATTATTACCTAATTGGGTGCGTTTTAATAATAAATAAAATTTTAGGGCAATTTCAACGAGTACATTTTATCATTAGAAAACTCCTTTGCCTATTTACCAAACGACAAAGAATCATTCTGCAAAATAGAACGTCCACGACTAATTCAGAGAACAAAAAGTCTTACCAAAGACCTGAAACCATGCCTTCCAAAAGAAGAGGATTTCTTGCCAAAATTTGTAGAAGATACATTTGATGAATTTTTACACTTCTTATGCCACAATCACGGCGAAAACATTCACAGTAAATGGAAATAAATTTATTTCAACACTTGGATTAATGCGTTTTCGTTTCAGAATTTTTCAGTAAAAGAGGAAAAGAATGTAGAGAAGCAATTGATGTTGACAAATCAATTAGTTTAGATTTCTGTTTTGGAAAAATATTTATTCCACTACAAAATTATGTGAAAAAAGAAGAGTTGTGCGAGTAAATATATATAAAATATTCATTTATTGGAATAATTTAATTTTCTAATTTGAATTGCAGAGCTGAAACGGTAGCTAAAAAATGTTTTATGTCCGTACTTAATCAAAAATGTCCAACTTATGATGGTTATAAAGAGTTGAATGAACAATTCTTCCAGTATATTAAGAAGCCCTGCTCCGGGTGTGCCTTGACGTCCATTAATAATTTATTAATACTAATTACCGTCTATTTTGCACTTTATAGACTGTTTTAAATAATAGTATCATTAAATGAACGTGTCCACAAAACCTATTTAGCTAAAATTAACAGTCAATTAAACAAATTGAGTTGTAATGATGCTATTGTTTTGGATGCTAGTAAACGTACTATTTTAAGCTTTATATTTCAAATTTTTATTATATACTGGATGTCCATAAGAGAGAATATACTTTAAGGATGGATGTTTTGCAAATATAAGTCCAGAAATGGAAAAGTATTCGAATTATTTAAGAAATATACCCTGTAAGAAAAGACACTCAATTTAATGTTAAAAAAATATGAAAAATTTTTATCTATTTTCTAAATGTACTTATTTTAATTGTAAATAAAGAAATACTATATACATACATATATTTTTTCTTTTAACTAAAATAAAAAGATTTATTTTAATAAAGCAGAACGGTGTGTGTTTCTCAGTTTTTACCTCTATCAAGAAGGCGAACATCTGCCGTTCGAGCACCTCCTACTATTATTACTATACACACTCGAGTAGTACAACTTGAGTATCACATGTTTTTAAATTCACTTCAGATCAAGAAGCTTCTTGAAAGCCCACTGATACAAGAAGAAGCGGGCAACATTTAAATATTTAAAGTTCAAGTTTTTGTGTGTTCAAAATAAATACAGGCGCGCCTTTTTCGGTGAGTACAAATTTATATATTTTATTGAAGAGTTTGATTTAAAATAATAATTCTCATCTAGTAGTCTAAAATCAGTGTCTTGACTTTGATTTGTTTTTAAATAAATAAGTGTGCTATTATTTATTTTTCAAAGCTTGCTTGATATGTTGTGAAAACCGCAGTTTGCGGTCAGCTATCTTGATTTTTTAAAAACGCAAAGATATTCTTTCATTCATTTTTAAATTTGTGGGAAATAGTTATTTACAGTCGAGTTTGGAAAGTGAATTTTTGCAGTCGACAACCGAGTTTGCACACGAATCGTAGATGAGTGTGCATTCGGTTGGAGACTGCAATACACTTTCCAAACGAGACTAGTATTGAACTTTTTGGCCGAATATTACATTAATTAATAATATTAAATGTAGATAATGCATACCATTACATTGCCATGATTGTACGTTGATAGATTGGAGATAATTCTTTTTTTTTCTAAATATTGTAAAAGGTTTATTAACAGAATTACTGTACTTACATAATATTAATTATTTAATAAACATTTCTGGTCTAGAAGAGTTACCAAACAT
>SSSI01005553.1:0-25922 GCA_004796505.1 Oryzaephilus surinamensis
GATTATTTTCTAGGTATCAGTATCTCTCAGTAACCAGGACCTCGCTAAAATTTACCTCTAGAAGATTGTATTCTTAGTTGCCTATTGAATTATTGACATAAACCTTTCTGACAGACGACAGATATACAAGAAAAATATATTTGTAGAAAGAGAATAAAAATTTTTTCAGATGTAGAAAATAAATTTTAACAATGGAGAAATAAATTTTGATAACTAGGTAGGAAAGTTAGTTATTTAAATACAATAAAATTATTTCGTTAGCGGTAAAAACTTTAATTTTATTAAAAAAATATTTTTATTTTGAATAAATAAATTTTTTTATTGTAAAAAAAATTAATTTTAAGGTAAGAAAAATACATTTTGATTACTAGAAAAATAAATTATTTAAATATAATAAACTTTTTATTGTACGTGAAAATATTTATATTGGATGAAAAAATTTATTTCTTGTAAAAAACTTTTATTTCGAGTAAAAAATAATTTATTTCTTAAAAAACAACTTTTTTCTTCGAATTAAAAATATTTCTCTTATTTAAAGAAAAATATTTCCTGCAACAAACTTTATTATTTTTCAATTAATTTTGCCCCAAACGGCGCTTCATAATTTACCATGTTGAATAAACAAATGTTGAAAATTATTGGAAAATAGGCATCTATGTAAAATCTGACACCAGTAATATACAAAATTAATCGATTCTCGTATACTAGCAATATAACATTCTTTTATTAAAGTACAATTCTACAAATTTTTATTAGTTTTCCATTAATTATATTTTAACTATACGTTTTTAGTTGGTTTTTCGAATATAATATAGTTTAAGTGATTAAGTACTGCCTTCATATCAACAATTTGTTATTTATAACACTTTTTAATATCTATTAGCCAACTAATTTCAATTTCAATGCAAACCAATCGAGCGTTGTAAATATGACTTACAAGTTCAATCAATCACAAGCAATATATTATATAATATATATAATATGAATTTATGAAACTGTGTAGGTATATGTATTAAAATGTTGTATGATTAATTGTTATGTTTAAAATAAAAACAGTTATTTAATTACTATAAAAGTTTATTTAATTATTTGTATTTTATACACTAATTTTATTGAATTACGGTATTATTTAGTATTTGAATGTGTTTTTTAAAATGTTATACAAATCTAGTTATATTTTATGTTAAATTGTGCATTTTGAAAAAAAATAAACAGTGAAGAACAATAAATGTATGTAATATATTAATATCATATTTATTTGAATCAATACTTGATGTCCTTTATTGTGTTTCGATAATCCTCCAAGGCACATCAATGCACATTTAATATTTCAGCAATTATTTTACATGGCCTCTTTAGCTTTCATGAAGTACGTCATCATATCTATTGGTAAGGGAAACACAATGGTTGAATTCTTCTCCGCCGAAATGGTATTCAGTGTCTGTACAATTAAAGGACAATTGAATTTATCAATATATTCTTGGTTGCATTTGAAAACAATTAAATTAATTGATAAGTTGTTGGTGAATAATTAAACATATTAGTGATATTTAAGCAAAATGGAGGTAGCAGAAATATAGCAATAGAAACACCCAATATGTTTTTATGATTTTATTGAATGTATTATACAACTGAAGCTTCATCAATGACAAAACATAATAATAATAATACTTGTAAATATGTAATCAGAATATTAAAAATGTGCAAAATGAATTTTATTCGAAATATTGTAATCGTTGTTTACAAAAGATTTGTGATGGTGTTCTTAATGGAAAAAAATTAATTACCTTTAAATATGGCATACATACATAAATAGAATATGTATTCATATATGTAATATGAAAAAAATAAATGGACTGCAAGAAATACTGAAGATATAAGATTACAACCATCTTTTAGTCGAGTAAAAGCGTTAATAAATTATAGGCACTATATCAAAAATTAGGTCTATAATGTCTACTAGTGCCTTTATAAATTAACATCAAAAAGGTGTATTTAAATAGTACAGTTTTTAAAATGACTAACAAATTTTGTGCATTACAATAGAATGATAATTTTTATCTTAAAAGTACAATAAAAGTGAATAAATATATATTTGTGAAAATGTGTAAATATAAGCTACTACAGATTGTGCTATAAAATCTGTTAACCGACAAAAAAAACTTTTTTTTGTAATTGTCTAAATAGGACATTTAACAATAAATTTCCTCTCGAATTTGCATGAGAAAACATAGCAAATTCGCTTGTTTTACATTCTTTATACTCGTATATGAAATACATCGCTTTTTTATTTAGTAATATAAAGCCTGCGCTAAAACATGTTTTTGTCATAAATATATTGAACAATATCCAATATTGAATGTTAAATTAATTTTTAAATAAACATTAGACCATAAATTGATTTCAATATACTGGTCCCGAAACATTTCTGATATGTTTATAAATTATTTGAATAAAAAAACACAACCTTTAGCGTTTAAATTTTTCCTAAATACAGTCATTGGATTTCGTTCAATATTATGAAAATCCTTTATAAAATTTATTCAGCATTTTAAGTTTGAAAATCACTCTTAAATGGCTTTTGTGATACCTTGCGGATCTCTATTTATTGGATATGCATATCGCGTTCGCGTCAACTTCTTAGTGAAAAAACTTATGAAACTTATGAAAACTTATGAAAGTGTGAGATAATTCGTTATATTATATGAATCCAAAAAGACAACGATATTACGGGATTATCAGTCAATTCCAATGGCTTAATTCGAATTCGACTTTTGGCCTTTTGCTTTTTGGAAATTGTATTCTACGACACGTAAATTTTAATTACTTCGTATACGACCATTAATTCAGAACCTAAACATTTAATACATAGCTCATCCTAAACATCAAAAACTTTTAATTATTTATCTATTTATATACATATACATTTCGCCTTTCAACATACAAACACATATATACATATATATTTAAGCATCAACTATATGTTTTAATAAATATATTCTTGTATCTCATGCATATACATGTATATTTTGATTATAAATGTTAGGATATAATTCTTTAAAAAAAATCCATTATTCAGGAAATTTGATGAATGATGATATCATGTCAATTGGAACGGGAAAAATTACAGTGGAACTCTTGCCAGACGATATTTTGTTCAAAGTCTATACATTAACAAAAAAAAAACAAAAACAAAAATCATCACTGACATTAAAAACAAACGTAAATAAAAAATATCCAAACGCTAAACAAAAAAGCACCCATCAACTCTGCATATGCAGCTTTCATTATAAAGGAATTAGCTTCAAACTTTGGATTTGGATATTTTTTTAACAAAATACTCTGTATTTCGCATAATACAAATAATTGCCAGTTGAACCGTGACCTGAATTATTCCCGCACCGCTTTAATATATAAATTTTTCACTATAATTCATATATTGAAGAAATTTCTTTGAAGTTGTATATGTAGTGCCATCATAAACAACATCAAAACATCTTTAAATCGAAACAAAATTAGTTATTTTAATGAATTCTTATTGATTTCTAACAATCTTATACGAGTATTATATTCATTGCAATCGCAAACTATTTTACATTTATTTACATTTTTTGACACCTAAGATCTGCATTTTTAAATCATTTTTATTTTATCTTATTTAAATTATTTAATAGAATGAGAAGATTTTATACATCACCCTGTAATAGCTTATATATTCATGAATAATATTAACATTACTAAAAAATGAATACATTTAAACATTTAATATTCGTTTTTAAAAATAAAACATTATTGAACATAGGATTAATTTTTAGAGTTGTATGTGCTGCAAGTTTTATTTACTTATTTTAATATATAGTACAATATAACACAGTGGATTTGATGGCTTTATAATTTCCCATTTAACACAGCCTGGAATTATGTTTTACTTTTTCAAAAAAAAAGTTAATTTAATATTTGGTTTCAGATTTTTTCATTTTAAACTTTAAAAATAAATGAAGATTGCTTTCGAAACATAATCAATTTTAGTAGCGTTCCTTTTTAAATTTAATGACGTAAATATACTGAAAGAACAGCTATTAGCACATAAATGTCATCATTATACAATTTTTATTTACGTCGTTTTCCAATAAATTACGTCTCAAGAAAATACCTCAATTGTTATTACTTTCAAAATTACTGCCTCCAACAATTTTTTATAATACCATTTTATGTGACACATTTTTATATAAGATAATTAGCAGACTTCATGAATACTTCCATTATTATTACATTTCTTTTATGTATTGTAATTTGATATTCTTAATTTATTATTTAAAATACTTATACTATGTTTATTTTTTGATCCCTGCTTTTATTTTTTAATTACCCGTACGTACATACATTATATATTATTTTTATTTTTTAGTTAATAAAAAATTCATTAATTTCGTTTTACTGATAACAAAATTTTAATTATTTTTATGAGGCATTAATTTCGCTTTTCATTGAATAAATAATGACAATTGTTAACAATTTTTTATTTCTACAATAGTCATTTTTATATTATATTTGATGTACATGCAGTTTACCAAAAATTGAACAATGAAATAACCAGTTGTTAAACGACACAAATGGTTACACAAAGTACATAATACACATTTAAGAAATATTAAATTTCTTTAATTTTAAAATTGATTATCATTCTATGTACTTGTTGGTAAAATTATTCAACAATTGTTGCTAATCACTACTTATCATGTGCTTCTTTAGCCTTCATGAAATATGTGAGTATATCAATTGGTAATGGAAAAACGATAGTTGAATTCTTCTCGGTAGATATGGTGTTGAGAGTCTGATGGAAATTCATTAATTTTAGTTATTATGGCATTAAATAAATAAAAATTTTAGATGTTTCTTAATGGAAATCTTGAAATATAGACGTCTACTTTATTTGTGAAAAATTTATTTTCGATATTAATTAATTCACTATAATCCGTGACCTGACATTTAACTTTCTCATTTTATAAACATGTTTATGTATTTAATGATTTTAAAAACTTTTATTTTACATTTGGTTTTTAACCGCAATTGAAATTTTATTATAATGTAATTATTAAAGTTTTCGTATTAAATTCAAAACTAGGAAAACGTTTTTAATTAATATTTTAAAATGCCATAAAAATGTTTTATTAAGCGTAATTTTTCATCAAAATACAAATATTTACATTCATATTAAATTTTATTAATTATAACTCTGCATTATAGTAACACATAGTAATTTTATGTTAAAATTATTATTTTAGTATTTTAAACAGTTATTTTGTCACGTTTCGTAAATTTGTATCAAAAGTTACGATAAAAAATATTTTCAGAGTATAAATTGTATTTACAAAAATGCAATCCGATAAAAGTATACCTACGTATCTAAAATTCCGATTTTAACAATATATCAAAGAAATTTGTCTTTTTATGACCTCCGAGATATGTCTAGTGGGCGTCTAAGGATCTACATCAAAGCTTGTAAGCAGCAAAAGCATAAAATATGTACAGTCAAAATCGTTTTTGGTTGACTATAGAATCATAAAAATATCATTTTTCAAGTAAATGAAACGGAATTCATTAATATGGAAGTATAAACTGCTGTTAGACGTTTTCCATTTCCATATACTTAGTAAGTTATGATCCACTTAGTTTATTTTATTTGTTCGAAAAATTTACAAACACAAATCTTAGACTAGAAACCAATTAATTTTGTCCAATTACTATATTAACGAAAAGCTTCATGTTTTCGAAAAAACAATTACCTTATATTTTAAGTGACTTTATTTCGGCATTAAAATTCTGTAAAACATATATACTTTAATCGTTAACGTGATGTTCTAAATCTTGACTGTGGAACGTAAAAATTTCATTTTTCATATTCTTCCAGTCAACTTTATTGCATTACGAAAATGTTTTTGTCTTGAAATATTATATAGAATATAAGCGGATATAGCGGAATATATGACAAATTACAAAAATATCACTTTCTGTCAGGTCACGGGTCACTTAAATAAGGCTTGCAAAAAAATGTTTGTAACCCAAAACCGTTATCTTTTATGCAAATGTTCAACGGTATGTCAAACACATATATATATCTATATAGGTACATAATAACTTTGGAGAAACAAGCAGCTGGTATATGAGGGTTTAGTATATAGTTAAAAAAGTCAAAAAAGGGTAAAGGAAATTAGTTTCATGCATGTTTCAAAATTGATTTTCGTTCTACAATTCTAATATTGATATAATACGTATAAAATATTTAAATGTATAATGCAAAAGTTTTAAAATTAATTAAATTTTATTAAACAATAATCCAGTATACGAGTATATTCCATGTTTTCTAGGTGTATTCTAACGTATTCATAATATACAGTCAATTTCATTTCTATCTGCACACCACATTTTTCTTTATTAAAATAATAATCAGTAACCTTTTACGAGTATACATATATAAATAAATTAGTTAGGGGGTTAGGGAAGTTCCACTATATTGCTAGAAAATTTCCAAATAAAAGTAGTTCTGTTTATGATTCATCTTTAAAATTTTTTAAATAAACAAGTATTTTTTAGTGAGTAGGTAGGTTTACATTCTTCATTTTGTTATTTAGTCATTTAATGGACGCGTTTAGAAAAACATGTTCTATAAATTAATACATTTGTTTTTAATTAAATGAATTAAATTAAACTTTAAATAAGTAAATTGATAAATAAGACATTTTCTATTTAATTAAACTACTTTTCTTGTATCCATATTCATGCATCCAATATTTAGTTTTAAATTTTGTTATAATTACTAGTACTACTGTGACTGTGAGTACTACACAAAATATGGTGTGCATATAGAAATTAAATTGATCATAACAAACTTTTGAATCATACATAATATTTGATAGAACTTTAAATAGATTTTTAGATACACCTTTTTACGACAGAAAATTAAATAAAGAAAATTCTATCCATAAAAACAAAATTCATTAGACGCTAGAAGTTTTATTAAAACTATTCTGTATAGTCAAAGTGAAGTGATTTTATCCGTTAAGAGTTCTTTATTAGAGTTAATGATATAAATTTATGAGTAGTTACCATTTTATGTTCTACTGTCCTATATCCCATTGACATTAAGATATTATTAGTTTCTTTATTAAACAGGTAACATTATTTAGTTTAATACGCTATTATAAGTTTAATTATCATTATTAACTCATTAGATGTTTAAATTTAACTTTTAATGTATTCGTATTTAAGTTTAAAATTTATAATTGTTTATTTAGAATAAAATTGGTATTATTTTAGGGGTGTTTGTGCAAAATAGTTTTTTTTTTCTAGAATATAAAGAAATTTCCAAAATGCCACATGCCAAATAGCTCAGAAAGTATTCAGAGAAAGGATATTGAAAGAAAGTAGAGAATTACCTGCAAATAACGAAGTTGTAAAGCTGCTGGAGAGTCGCCAATCACTTCAGAGGCTTCCCTAAGAGCCCGCGATGCTTTCTGTTCACCTTCAGCGGCAATTACTTTAGCGCGTGCTTCACGTGCAGCTTCAGCTTCAGCTGCCATGGCTCTTTGTAGTTGTACTGGTAAACGAACATCCTTTCTATTAGAGAATAAACTTTATTATACAAGAAAACGGACAAGAATCTTTTCTTTTTCAGACAGTTCCTTTTTTAATGAAACAGAATTCAACATTTTAGGAATGTCTTAAACTATTTGGATATTAAGAGAAAAATTTGATCAATATAATGTATTTTGGAAAAAATCTCACATTTCTACCCTTTCCACATTAATACCCCATGAATCGGTCGCTTCATCAAGCAATGACTTCATATGCTGTGAAATACTCTCACGTTCACTGAGAATTTCATGGAGTGGTCTTTGTCCCATTATATTACGTAGTGTAGTCTGTGCTAAAAGTCTGGTCGAGTGGTGAGCATTTTCCACATTTGCAATTGAAACAGTGGCATTTGACACTCTATAATAAACGACAGCATCCACTGAAACTGTAACACTGTCTTTTGTTAATACCTGAAAATGAAAATGTACGTAAGCCATTAAACAGGAACTGTCATCCGTTTTATTTATTTATTCGTTCAATTCTCAAGCAACAAAATTCCAACAAAAATTTAGTATTCAGAAATTTTTGTAATTTTGTAATTATTAACGCATCGCTTAAATTAAATTTATGATTTTCGAAAATGCAAATATTTGTAGCTGTAAATACTGCGTCAAATTATTTTCCTGTTTTGATGCAAATATGACCCTATTAATAATAAAATTCAAATTACAATGGATAATATTTATTAAATTTTATTATACAAACTTTTTATTGAACTGATCAAATGTATTTTTATTACAATAGATTATATTATATGTATATGTACTCGTATATGATTAATAAATCGCTTAAAATTAATTTTGATATAAATCCAAGCCAAGGTGAATTAATTTATTGACTTCATGTTCATCATAGATTATATTACAACTTTTCACCTTTATCAATTTTATAATATATTATATGTATATGTATGTAACAACAATACAATTTTCCAATAACTAATAATCACATTTACTTATCAATATAAAATCAATAATAAATAATTTTACGTTTTTTATGTATGTATATAAATACTACTATACACATGTCGAAAGCAACATTACATGAAGAATAAGCATGTATTTATACACAAGCGTAATTTTTATACCAATTTACCCAATTTTTCGGTCGATCAGTTTCAGCTAGTTATCACAGAATATTCCCATTTCCCATCACAGGTCAAAAAGAATTTTATTTTGTAAAATGTGGAAATATACTCTAGAATTACTTTTAAAATTCGTGCTTTTTGTGTAATTTTTGCAATATGTTTATTGATGTTTAAAAATACATATTCTGTTTTACATCCACGATATATAATAAGAACGATTTTTATAAATGAAATTTAAATTACTAAGTTATATATATCGTTACACAATATGTACAACATTTTAAATGGAATATATTTGTACGGAAAATAAATGTATGAATACAGAATATCAATATAATATTTCTATTAAAGCACTTACAGATTATTTATAATAGGAGTATTACGTAAGTAAAATATTAAAAAGTTTCTAAACCATTTTGAAACACCACTTTTCAATTAAGGCATTCAAGTTTTAGTCAATTTCCTTTGAACAAATTACATTCCCATATGTACCTAATATACGTATATTATAATAGCAAACTCAATAATTAATTTTCAATTCAAGCTCGATTTATTCAACTTTACAGAAAAAATTGTGTATGTAAAAAGATTGCAAATTTACAGTATAATTTATATACATAATTTACTATACCTAACTGTAAAAAAAACCATGTAGGACCTCAGCATATTCATATATTAACACAAAAATTTAGTAGAGTTCTTTTAGTACCTAGCTATTACATTCTTATTATTTCTTATACAATAAATGATGTAATTTTCATAGAATAAGTATGTATATACATATTATGATTTTCTAAGTAAATTTACACAATTTTTTGTGTCTTAAAAATCATACCATATATTTTTATCAATGCGTTCTTTAAGTAAAAAAAATGCAATATATTTAGAATACCTACAAAAGGGCGCACAAATTACTTTTTGTTCAGATAACGCAATATATTCTTGCAAAATATTAAAAAAAGTCACATTTTGTCATTTTTCACTTTTATCTAACAGGTAGTATGCGAAAATATGTAGACAGGTTGTAACACATTCATCATATATCTATTCTACGGAACTTAACTACATATCTACTATAAAAAAACTCTATTGATAAGTAATTTTCTATATTATATTTATAATAAATTAGATATGTACAGCATATATCGATTAAAATTTTACGTTGACTCCTCCTTGAACTTAATAAATATTATCCACGTGTCGGTTTTCAACAAGAAAATAAAACTATTGCAAAAACAAGATGTGTAAGTTTGTTAAAAAGTTCTATATATACGTATATACATATGTATATATATTTTCATATGTAGAATAAAATGTCAAAAGATAATTTAATTTAACAGAGATTTAGAACAGCAAAATCCATTTATAAAGTTAAAGTTTTTCTACTTTATACCCGTATCAAAAAGATACACTTTGCCCGAAAATACTACATACATATATTTTTTTAATGTGATTGGCTTTCTTCCATATCTTTCATATTAAATATCTACGATATTGGGGCAATACACGTCAAATTTAATTACAATTTCGTTGCTTGATATTCTTTATTATTTATTAAGTTTACACAAACAGGAAATTATCACGAATACTAAATGGATAGAGGCATTGTGTTCACAAATAACCAAACAGTGGAGTTTTAATAAATTTTCAATAAACAAGTAAATTTACTATAAACGTGCTGGAAATGTATATAAAGTTGCTTTTATTGTTCCCCTAACTGATGCTTTTCAATTTATCCAGAAAGCTGACATATTTACTAATTACTACGTACATTGCTCACTTGTTTACAAAACTAACTTTAATTGTCGTTAAAATTTATTTTAGTTTAGATTAATTCAAATTTGTTGCATAAAATTCCATTCAAAATTTATTTTATAAAAACAATTT
Organism: Oryzaephilus surinamensis; assembly: GCA_004796505.1. NCBI lineage: Eukaryota > Metazoa > Arthropoda > Insecta > Coleoptera > Silvanidae > Oryzaephilus > Oryzaephilus surinamensis. The sequence goes on from SSSI01005553.1 coordinate 10,610, forward strand.
GTGAAATTTTTAAAACAACACTTTTTTCATGCTGGATAAATTGGTATATTACAGTTAATTAAAGAATAATAACTAAAAAACTGGTACTTTAGTATACCATAACGAACCAGAGCCTCGAAACAATGTTTACGTAATTACCTAATATGTAATTATGTACAGTTGTGGGCATCTCAATCCGCCACTCAGGTAAAATGTGTATTCAAATTTCAAATATCGACTTTATTGAATTTTTTGTATAGTAATTTATAGTACCCTTTAAGGTCCCTATTTCTCAATATTCAATAAGGACCACGTCATTTCTAGATTTATACCTGAGTGCCGGATTGACCTGCCCACAACTGTACATAGAATAACACTTAAATACTTAATGCATTTACCTCTTGTGGAGGAATATCGTATGTTCGGGTACGTAAATCGACACGGGCGTACGCATCAATACATGGCAGTATAAAAAATATGCCTGAAACAAAAAAATTGATTAAAACTTATCCATTTTGGTCCATTACAATATGAATTAATGATCAAAGTGTGGTATTATTCAATCGTGACATAAATCTTCTAAGTCGTATAATGAGATAAACTATTTATCTGTACAGTAATTTATATAGCAAACCCAAAGTGATTCTGACTTTGATATCACTACAATACCAATTACTGTAAATTGAATAATCATCACATAAGGTCCCAGTGAAATTAATTAACAATTATGTATGTTATTAGTAAATAGTTAAATTGAAAAATAAATCAGTTGTAAAACTTTTTCATTTACAAGAACAACATACCATTATGTGCAGATACTTTAATATATTTTGCATTAATTTAGATTTAATTTGGAAATTAAATAAAATAGAATAATACGAAGTTCAAACCTAAAATGCTTTACACACACACAAACTGATGAATTCTATTTTATCTAATTTGGAAAGTTTGTATTCCCACTTGTAACTAAAATATAAAGGGATAATTTGAGCCATTTCACTTATTTCGGGTCAACCCTTACAAGGTGAGTAAATAGGTAATTCTACTCTAGAATTAGAATGACTTTATTGTTAGCCATTGCTAATCAACTTAACTGAATATACACAGTTTCTGCTTTTATAGTTATATTAAAATTTTTGCAATATATTTCGAATGCATTAAAAGTCAACCAACTGAATCTTTTTCAGAAGACAAACATATCTTTATAAAATAAAATAACATGAATTAAATTTTAAATGTACGTAAAATGTGAAAATAATGTCACACAAACTTAATATACTGTTTATTGGCTGTCACCACTAAAATTCAATTAAGTTGTTAACTGACTGTGTTTATTGAAATTTGGTAATTGCTTTTACTTGTCGAAAAATTTTCATCAAATCAACTTCAATTTATTACAAACTAAAACTAGACTGTTGTGATTTGATTGAATATTACAAAAATGTTAAATGTGTTGTCTTACCTGGTCCTTTGGCCCCACCAGACAGTAAACGGCCCAAACGGAATATTACAGCCCGTTCGTATTCTTGTACAACCTTTATAACAAGAAATAACAAATAACAGAAAGTAATACAATGAATACATTTTTAATAAGGCATATTAATATTTTATATAATTCAAAGAGAAGATATTGTACTACAGATGTTTGAAAAGCTGTTTTATGTAAATATTCGATAAAATTCTAACAGTCTGTAAAATATAAGCGTTCCTTTGAGATAGTAAATGTCATCATTTGAATCGAAATGCAGACGAGTCAATGTAATGTAATGTACTATACATATATATAAGTCTTATTACACCAGATGAAGTCTTATTTTACAAACATTAAAGAATTCATGTTATTATAGCTGCTAAATTTAAATAAAAATTTAGACTTTAGACATATAATTGCCAAAAATTTCCGGATTTCAATTCATATTCCTTCTATGAATAAACAATGCGTTGTTTTTTATAATTTTTAAAATCAAAATATGGAAATTTATACTAAACTTGTAAAAATATGAAATTTTTATAAAGTACTCGTATAAAAGATATGCATACAATAAATTTTATGTGATATTTATGTACCCTGTTAATAACACATTTCAGCTTCGTGAAAAATATATTTCAGCATGAAGAAATAAAAAATTCATCCCGTTTGGATCAGATGTACTCGTAACACAATCCAAATACCATTTTCCTCATCATTTTTTGGTATATAAACTCATAATAATAATCTACTTTTAACTTTCTGTGTAACAAAGTTCAAGAAAGTTTTATTCGCTCCAAATGACAAATGACTGTTTACTTCCTTCAACTATTTTAAAACAATTTTTCTATTAACAGTATCAAAAGCGGCAGAACAAACTATAAATTTTCTATATTTTTATAAATAGTTGGTGTATAATATGTAACAAAAGACTTTAAAGTTTATTAAATTCTGTTGTCTAACTTCGCAATTTGAAAAAAACTCTCTGAATTCTTAACAAAAGCACAGAAAAAATATCATTTTGATACGATATGCGTTATAATTTATAATACAATGTTTGCATTTATAAAGTTACCTACTATCACATGCAGAATTTAACTTTGATCACTCTAAAGTTAGGTATGTACGTATATGTACACAACGTCAACCACAAACATTCATTTTAATTACACTATTCCGATAGTTAATAAAGCACTTTACATCGGACAATACCTTTATGAGACAGCTATTGTTGAATAATTCTCTATAAGATCATGTTAATTACTTTCGGTCTTACAATTTCTTCCCTATTTTACCAGCTAAGTAATTTTAAGATAAATTTAGCATGCACGCCATAAAGCACATTATCAGATTTTTAATATGTAAATATTTTATAGTTAATTAATTTCATATTAAATAAGGACTTTTTGTAAGAAACATTATTTTCTGTTGTTTTAAAGTTTAGAAACATTTTATCATATTAATAAATAAATATTGCCTGTTTCTTGGAAAAAAAAGCGGTATTTTAAAATAATGGATGTTGTGTAACAGACAAACCTAAATGAGAAAACAAGAAAATTTAGTGACGATGACATCTAACAAAAAATTGTAGGAAAATATAGTGTATTTGACAGGAACAGATTTTTTCTAAAATATTAGTTCTAAATAAAATGTGGAAAATTTTTCCCATTGTCTAGTGTCTAGTCAATGGTAGGAATTGTGGCATTAAAATGGTAACTGCCTGATTGAATTTACCGCCTGGAGATTAAAAATTTGAAAAGTTTGTGAACATCCAATCGTACAAAAAAACAGCATTAAGGGCATTAGGTGCTTAAAACTGCCCCTAATCCTAAATATAGTATTTTTCGTCAAACCTTTTATTTATTCATCAGATGACAATAATAGTGCCCTTCATTTACTGAAAGAAGCTGAAAATTATCGACCTTAATAACTTTATTGTCGAATTTGTTTTTATCAACAGAACTAAATTTCCATATAATTCTATTTGAAATTTAAATAATACTGAATTTAAAAGGCAAAATATATTCCAAAAATGTTTGTAGGTATTTTGTTTTTATTTCCAAATGGAGTACACCGAGTACATTAAAATTAAATACATTTGTATTACGAGTAACATTATAATACAGGTATTACACGTTTGTTTTTGCAAACTGTTATTTTTAAATTAAGAAAAAAATTGTAGACGACCTTTGCAAAAAAGCCTTTAATTAAACAGACATTTTATTGATAATCAATATTATAGAATTAGGTATTATACTTAAAGTTAACTCGTATTTTGTTAAATGATGTTTGAAACTGTCTTTTACTTTTTATTGATTTACGATTAAAAGTAATTTATAAAACTGTTTTTAGCTTTTTCCGAAATAAATTATTCATATTAAACATGGAGTTAAATACATACTGTCATATTGTCATGCAGACATGCTTTCACACAAATTAAAACATGTTCGAATTAGTACTTATTCAAGAAAGAAATGTATATTTTACTTCTTTGACAAAATTTCAATAAAAAGATTTTTGAACGGAATCAACTACCGAATACGTTATAAAAATAATTTTAATCATAATAAATCATTAATATTCAAAACAGAACATTATATGCAAAATACATTCAGTGGGTGAATTTTACAACAATGATTAACTGTGACATAATAACGTTCATCCACAATGTTTACATTTATTATAATGCAATGAACTGGAAACTTGTATTAAATTTTGCAGGTGATATGTAATTAATATAAAACGCTTAAAACTAACGTTGCATCTAATATTTTTCATAATTCTACATTAACATAATTAATTTTCGCTGCCTACATGTCTGTTAAAATGTCAATCAGATATTAAATTAACTTAAAAGACGATGAACCAAACAATATTCGAAGAGAAACGTAGGGGCACTTCAAACAATGTCATAATTTAACAGGTGCCCTCTTTACTTATACATATATCATAATAACTGTTCTTCAAGTATAATAGTAGAACTAGAAATAGCACAAATCATAATTTAATATTTAACAGACAATCCAGCTATACCTACTTAAACTAATTAGCATTAAGTTTATGAATAAATCAAATATTAGGATGGTATATTACTAAAACTGAAATTAATATGCACCCCACATCCGCTACATGATAATGGTCCTAATATAAAATATATCAGAAGATTTATATCTAATCATTTGAAACTCTATATGTATATGCATTAAAAAGGGAAAAATATTTTAATCTAACTAATGAAAAAGTCTTTCATACTTGCAGAACTAAAAAGAAGAAACTTTTCAATATGGTAAAATGTTAGTTCATAAAGCCAAAGGAATAATAGGGGCGAAATGAAAACTAAATAAACAAAAGAATTGTACTTTTGCAGAATATAATGTTTTCCAACATATAATAATTACAATACAAAATACATTTGCAATAATCGATTCAAAATACAAATATATGATTGTATTAATACCCATTTGGAGATGTAAATAGGTAAAACAAATAGTGAAAATTCCGCATTTTGAAATTACAAATAGTATACATAGTTGAAATCACATGAAACGTGTAAATTATTTTAGTTATGTTAATTAATAATTACCATTTAAATGAAGCACCTTGTTGAAAATCGTATGACGACTTTTTATGTATTTTCAAATTTTCATTAGTGATGTTTTATCATATATATATATATTGTCATATATATTGTCATTTAATATAATACTTAATTAAACTTCATCAAAGCGTGTAAAATGTATATTTCAACTTTTAAGTATCATTTATATTCAGGTCTTTAATGCTCTTAAATTAGGATTCAACGTTGACAAAATAATGCTAAAGATTAGTTTATCGTCCTAGAATGTATAATAGAGGAAATAACACTAATACTTAGAACAGAATTAGTATCTATATCATAACTAAATAGACATATAGAATATAGATATCCTCATAGCAGATTTTGAAGGAAAATTTCCGTTCAGGTTTGTAAGATGTAACACTTTGATCCACGATCATTTTCGTTTCTACAAAATATGGGAAAAAAAATCGTGTGGCTTATTATTAAAGCTCTGACAACTAAAATATCAGCAGTTTTGTCTTGTTTTCAAAAATAAACAAAAACAAATAAAAATTTCATTAAGTTTTCTGTTATTTGAAGAAAATAAAACAAAATTCTATAACACTATTAGCAATCATAATACTCTTATCGATCTGTAAACAAACTTCTATATAACTAAAGTGCAAAATCACATAACACTGATCGTATCTGACCCACAATTATTGGTAAACAACTTTCCACCCACCCATATTCTTCAAATAATACCGTATACCGTCGATAAGAAATGTTTTAAAAATCAATATTAGGAAAATATACGAATTTTCATTTTGTATATGAAAACATTAAAAATCCTTATTTTATACATCGATCAAACGTCAGCGAATTTTTTTGAATAATTAAATCATATTTTCACATAACGTTTAAAAAGCAATTTTGAGCAACATTGATTTGTTTACCGATGCAAAATATTAAAATGCCTGTGCGGTTTTTTAAAACTAAGTAAAATAAGACACTCACCTTAAAGCAAACTAGAAGCGAAAAAGGCATTGTAAGGATAACAAGAATCCAGGCTAATACAGTTAATATTTTTCCACATGTTTTTGATTCTTCCACTACTTGTTCTGCTGTGAAGGAAAAAAATAAAAGCGTATTAAATACAGTTACTATAAATAAATATTTAATCCCATTTTTAGGCAAGAATGCCATAATGAGGATTTTCTAAAAAGATATATAAGAATTGTGCTTACAATATTAACTCTTAAGGAAAAAATTTATTACGATATTATTAGGATCAGGTATTATACTTTCTTTCTTCTTTTATATCTATGTTCGCTTATAATAAAATTTATACCAAGTAAACGAACTATACAATATACATTTTCGACGTATTATACAACAAATTAATTATAATTCTAAATTTTCCTGGAAATTTGATGTTGATGTTTAAAGTTTCAGATAAACTTTATCCAGGAATTTCAGTAATTACATCATATGGTAAATTAATACTGCGACATACAACTATTTGACCTAGGCTATGACTACTAAATGATGTAAATAATAGTTAGTATCTTAACACACCTATCGGCTATTAAACCCGTTTCGAATTACATTACTGTGTTTATACGCTGTTCATTGTGCAGCGGACCGTAAAATTGCGGGATTTTCCAAATATTTAAAAATTCTATATTTTTATTGGTGTGTAACTAAATAGATGCTTTGAACAGCCGATATAAAGTAGCATTTTTCATTACTTCCCGGACACAGTCGATTGCTGTAGTCCGCTGCACGATCAAAAACGTCATCTGCACCTGAAAGAGTGCAGTCATTTTTCCAAAATCAATTCATAAAAACCATAAGTTATTTAACAATTTACACGTCCAACCCAAGAGAGGAAAATACCATTTTGACCGTTTGATGTTTCTTTCTCGTCTTGGTTGGAAAGAAATGTCATTTTTCGTCAATTGACATATCACTTTTTAAAACAACTAAAGCTCTACATTCCATCACCAGCTGGAGTCAGATTACTGATTGTGAATAAACAATTTTTTGCTTGAAACTGTATTAATTTATTCGCAATTAAGTATAAAATATTATATTATACATATAACCATATTTTTAAATCTTATCCTAAAAAATCATATATCCCATTAATTTATATGTATTAATTTAAAAAAAAAACCATAAATACGTCTATGTTAGATTTTTGCGTAAAAGAATATTTATAAAAGCTCTTGTATGTGTATTTTATTGTAAACATTAGAAGTAATGGGAATATCGATTGAAAAAAATGAAACAACCATCATTTAACACTCTTGAATAAATAAATACCATCGATTTTCTTTGTACATTATATATTTAGTACTGTTTTTTATTATGTATGGTGACAACATCTTGATATTTTCGTTGAAAACTTTAATAAATTGATCTATAAATTTGTAAAATTTTAGTTTTTACTATAGTGTTTTTTTTTTTTTAAATTTTTAACAACAGTTAATTTACATCACATTTAATGTGCTGTAAGTAATTAGCATTATAATTTTTATAAATTTTGTATTTTTCAATTATGCATAAATATTTAAATATTTATATGTTTAATATATTATTTATACTATACGTTTTCCCATTATTGTAAATAGGTATTAAAAATGCGATATTAAAACAATCATGAAAAGAAAATGTATTGTAGTAAAGAATCAATATTTATGAAAACATAAAATTAATCTATGTCGAAAAAGCGTCGCTTTTTGACCTAGTCATCCAGATTTACTATGTAACCACAGGGGGTTGTTGATGCATACCAATACACCACAGGGAAATAACGCAGAGATTCTGCAGAAATAACATTTCAATACATACAAAACAGAAACTTATATTATATTCAAAAAAAATTTTGTTCACGAATATCACACAACAACTCATTCAGAAAAAGAACAAAAATACGTACGTACTCGTATACGAAATTAGGATAGACATAATTTTGAAAAAACTGTAATTGAATGAAGATTCTTTCACCACAGATGAATTATAATACATTATTTAATATCGTTAGAATAATAATACACTGTAGAAGTTTTGAATAGAGTTTATGATATGCCCTCAAAAATTATAAACATTCCATTCTTCTCTTTCATTTATTAAAATTAAAAATTTTCAACAATGAAAAAGTTTTTCACTGTTTATAAGTAATTTTTTTACTTTTACAAATTGGTTATCATTTATTACGCCCTGTGGTGGTTGGAATATACAAATTGTACAATACATCTAAATGTTTATTATTAAAAATAAAAACGTATTTTTGATATAAAATATTATTATACTGTTGACATATTACGGTTAACAAAAAAATTTAAATTAAACCAGTATGAATTTATATTCAAATTGAATATAAATATGAAGAAATTTACATTTAGACACAAATATACGTCGTAGACACAAGAATAATATATTAAAAAATGTTATATTGCCAATTTGCCATGTTGGTTAATACTTTCTTTTTCACATCCACAGAATTGCATTTTATGTATTAATGTTTTATTTAAATTAAAAAATGCAAATTTTCTTTTATAGTTGGAGTAAATTATACATTTATACATTTGTCTGTAATAATATTCAAATGAATAAAATTTGTTGGGTACCTATAAAATGAATTGATTTATTACAAAAGAATCAAATTTTCTTTATAAAGTCATCAATTTTTCTATCCAAGAAGAATCATTTTTCATTTTCACAATACTTAAATGTATAAAATGTTTAAAGTTTCTAAAATGACTCTGAGATGGTATTTTAAAGCTTTAGAATTGTATTTTTAAGAAGTTGTGAGTTATTTTAAATACGGTTTACAAAGTGAGTACAGAAAAACCTCAACATTTCATTATTTACCATCTGTGGGTGTATAAAAAGGATTAAAAAGCTAAAACGTTTCGCAAAAACCACAACAAACATCAAACCAAGTATATGATTTATATATTATCTATGTTCCTATGTACTTTATTATACAAGAAATACTTTCACCTGTTAATAAACTGAATACATCAGAATGTATTCTTTTTTATTGGACATCAAATAAATTGCAAGTGTTTTACCTAATAAAAATTGTTTTTATTAGTCTACTTAAGAAAATGCGTTATTTAGCTCTACTCTAATAAATTCAATTAATCCTCATCCCAATCAAATGAAACGTCATTCTGGAAGAATAGAAAATTTAAACGCAACAAAATAAATTCACTGTCATTATCCAGCAAACAAGACAGTTTATTTTAAATAGCGTTCAGTATTTTATAAAATAACAAGATAAAACTTATACTCGTACATTTGTTATTCGACAGTATGGTAATGTACAAAAATTAATGTAGGGAGGTACATAGGTACATATATGTTATATGAAATTAAATTTGTCGAAAACTTTTCCACCATCAACAATTAAACAAAACAAATTTCATTTGAATGTTACACCAAGGCATTATGTGGGATAAAATTGTGTGGAACTTTATCTTTGCCTGCATTTTCCATCAAGTACGTCACAGGCTAAATTTAGGGAAGCAAAGTGACGTCATGTCGTAGTAGCGCCTACGTAAAATTATGAAAGGTTGTCAACAAAAAGAAAATATACAAGCAATAATTTTCAATTTTAATATATAATTAAGCCATTCGTTTAAGAATAATAGTATTTTTAGATATTATTAATTTAAATTTAAATATAAACAGTCAACTTTGTAATAATATTGTTTTAAAATTTCTGTTTTAAAGTTTACATATGATTTAGAAATTGCAGGAATATTAATTATAGAATGAAATAAGGGAATTTTAAACGGCATACTGCATTAAACATTTACATGCATACAACAAAGACTGACCTTCTGTCATTATTATTATTGAGAAAGCTCAATTGTACGAAAATTAAGCCGAGCGCATGGCATAACATACAAGCTTACAGCAACACTGTATGAAAGCTCTGACTAGAGCAAATTGCAAGCTCCACGAAATGGAATCCTGAAAGCTGCTGCGCCCATCGTCGTCTGTTCCGGTTTAAAACGATCCACAACGACTGAAATCTAAACCGTAAACCGTATATGAGAATCGTATTTTTCCCTCATTCGCGTATACCTGTAATACTCGTACATATAACGTACGAGATCATTATTATGAAAATAATAAAGCTATTTAATTTTTTTTTTATCCAAAGTTCACGTTTCCGCTCGATTTATTTATGCTACTAGAAACTACAAAGTCTACCTACTCAACGATGTTTTGAGCTTTTATCTAAAGTTTTATATTAAACGGAACTTTGATCTTTAATGTGCTGATATAAAATCACTTGTTTTAAATATTGAATAAAAATTTTATAAATACTATACATTTTAGATTTTAAGGTGTCGACAAAGATATACTCACTTCTTTATTTTTCGATTCATCCTTCGTTTTTCAATGCATTTTCATACAGTTCGGACCTCTATCTACTTTTAGACCTTCTAAATAATTTACAACCCTTTCAAAAACAAAGAAGAACCACCTAAAACCATTCTCCTCTGTTTGATTTAGTGACGAACAAAAATTTTTTCCATTTACATATTTAATATACGTTTTTCTGGTTAACCTTTTATATCCGATTTTATTATAACATTAACCAGTTTCATTGTAACTTAAACTTGTTGTTAAATTCATAAAATGAACGCGAAGTTAACAGAGATTATATAAATTTATGATGAAATCGTTAATTCTACACAGAAATACTGGCAATAAATATTATAGAAAATAAAATGATTGATGTTAAATCTTTTCAATAATAAAATGTGCAAATAATTAGAAAAACAATAATCAAATTTTAAATTTACCATTTGTGTACATTATTTATGATTTTATTTTTCTGTGATAAATTCAATCAATTTCAATTATCAAATTAGATTTCAAGCAGAATTGATTAATTTTACTTGGAATTTCCAACTTCAAGGAATCTTATTAGAATACTTGACTGGATTTCCAGTTAATAATAATAATTATGATGTTCTGTTCAACTTCTCATAGGTACTTGAAAATTTTAATTACTTATAAACTGGCAACTTGGAAACACTACTGTTTTATTCCTAAATAACATTTCACTTCATTTTAAACCCGCCTTCAACAATGCGATCGAATAAAAATATCTACATCATTTTCAAGCTGAAACTAGGTTTAAATTTTTTTTGTCATTAATATTTTAGTAATATGAAAATAATTATAATTTTGTTATCATTAGTTATCGTTTTGTTTCGATGAAATGTAAATTTAATAGTATTTATTAGCGTGAAATGAACCATGCATTTATTATTTAGAGAAAAAATATTTTTAACAATGCTGTAAATTAACTCTGAATCGATTACATTGACATATTTAACAAAAATAGGACTATTACATGGAAACATAAAAGTTCAATATAATATAACATATTTATTAATAACTTTAATGCCACCCCATAGTTATACCATTTCATGTAGACGTTGTAGAATGTAGAATGTAGAAAATATAAAGCTTCATTATACCAATATGTATTTTATTACTAAGGTATTAGGTATAGACAAAAATTACAGATTAATGTTTGCAATTACACATAAACAGAATTTGCAACTGTTAGAAGAATCCAAGTTCCAACATTAATAATTAAATTAGATAATCACAAAATGGGGTATTTTAAATTATATAACATTAGTACAGTTTTTCAACTAAAAGTCACGTGGGATATTTCTTAGAAGAAAAATACTTTAGTAATATTACAAGAATATATGATTCGGATTTCAAAAATACCTAATAGGAAAAATTTAATAAGCATTAAAGATTAAATTTATAAATTTGTAGATTAAATATGAATAGTAAATAATCAATTTTCACAATCACTTATTAATAATAATTGAAATGAAAAATATATAAGCGTTATTATCATACTAATTATGAGTTCACTACAAAGTGGACAGCAAAGCTACTTTAATATTTTGTTTGAATGTGAATTTGTGACATTTCAACTATAATTCCATTAAATTTTTAATTGTATGAAATATTAATAAATTTTGAAAATTATTTCCTCTGTGCTAATTACTAATTTTAACATAGTACATTTTGGGAAATATATCTATAAGGAAAAAATGGTATGGAAACATTTATAAAGTTCATTTTTACAACAAAAAAAACATACAAGCATGAAATTGTATGCATTTACCTGTACTTAGATAAATATATGTAGGTACATATAGACATATACATATACATAAGTGTATTTGTAATACTGTGTATGTCTAAATTATTTTCCTACATATTCGTACATGAAAGAGTTACAATATACGGAGTAACCCATAATAAGCAAATTTATATTGTATGTTTGCTTTACTAAAATCTACAATGTGTATCGTGTATTCTACTTTAATTATCTATAAGCTTCATCAACCTTTATTCAAATTTCAAACACTTACCTCCACCTGCACCAGCTAAAACAAAATTAAAAACATTATTTACATGAAAAAAAATTATACAGTAGGTGGCAGAAGTAATGGCCGATACCAGCTCAATATTATTTTAAAAATATCTTTTAAATATATACTAAATTAATGAGGTTGTAAATAATGGCGTGCTTAAAATTAAAAATTCAAAAATAGACAATTATTCGTCAGAAGCAGCGGCTTGAAAAAAGCAATTAATATCTGAAAACAATTAGACTTTTTCATATTTCAAGACACCTTCATTTCCGCTATAATTCATCTGTTGTTATTTATTCATAAATAGAAATAATTATCAACGTGTTATTACTATTTCTACAATAGACCATTAATTTTGACTGTCACTGTATATAAGCATCGAGTTCTAATCCTCTGGTTATGTTTTACCAGTTCAACCGTGTACCCATTTTACTTACACCCCAGCAATTTCCTTAACTAATATTAGCTATATTTGCTTAAAATTTGTAGAACCAGAAAATTAACTAAGTACTGAAAATGAAAGTTCCATTCTTTTTAATCATTTGATAAAATTAAATTTTCTTAACAAACTAAATAAAAATCGAATACAAATTAGTGCAGCTAATTAGACATTTCAGTTTGCAATAATTCGCTTAGCTGGTATTTAGGAATATCCCAGGAATGGTGATCCGTACGAAAAAAATACGAGAACAATTTTTAGAGATAATTGCACGATCTACGGTTTTTGTCTGGCAAAAAGTGCGAAAAACCGATAATTTTGATATCCAAGCTCGAATAATTTTTTTTAGCTCAGATCGGATCGGTGGAACTTTTGATATTTTGTTGCATATTGGAAACTTACCATTTTTTTCGCTATTTTTTAGTTTTTTAGGCAAAACATGGACAATTATTGTAATCTTTTTAAAGTAACCTATATTCCGTATTTGTATATAAAAAAACAATTAGTATTGTAAGAAAAATGTTATTTATCTTACTTTCCTAGCTTAAACCCATTTTAGTATAATTCTACTCTACTACGTGTAAATAGTCTGTACATGCGAAATGCATTAAGTCATATCCATTATTCTTCATAGAAGTTTATTTAAAAGATGCGTTAATTTAAAATAAATAGAACGACTTTTTTCGGAAAAAGAGTTTGGGTATTTCGTGATGACAAAATAATAAATTATAAAATTGTGAATAAAGACATAAATCTTAATAACACAGTAATGCTTCATCTTAGTTTTAATTAAAATTCACCACCCCACAGGTAATTAACCCTTGTAAAATAATAGCCTTCAGAGCATATAATATATACAAATAAAACTTACCACCAAAGACGTGTTTAGTAAAATCTTCAGTGCTTGTATTGTGGCCATTGATTATAGCTGTCGACATTTCTGTTGGGGACACTTTCACCTCCGCTGATGCCACCTTCAAATTCAAATCAATTTATTTTAATTATTTGTAATTAACGAACTTTACATGTTTACTATTATTCAATTAAACAAAACAATTTATTACTATTCGGTTCAATGAACTTGTAAAATTTATAAATAGGTATACATAGATGTGTTTATGTATTAATTAAATTGCATCATAATTTTCAAAATGGAACTGTTAACCAAAATCATTGATTATTATAAAACACCATTAATTTTATAAGCACTAATTTTACTTTCTTGATTTATGTTTATTTTATTTTTGAGGTACAGACACATTCTACAATGACATGTATTGAATATAATGTTTCTTTTATATGCTTAAAAACCCTTTTTCAACCCATCTTGAAAGGATTATGCATATATGTAAGTATGTGTAGAAATTATTTAACATATATTTTATAACAAGGGTCGTTCTGCCACTGAAGGAAAATGTAATAAAACAAAAATACAAAATGTACTTAGTGTATGGAGCAGTCATTAATTTTAATATCGTTTAGTTACAGCATTTTTCTCACAATTATTTGATATGAAATGTTTATATCGTTTTAACGTACATATACCAAAAAACTAAAACTACAGTTTTGCAAATTAAGTTCCTTTGCATTTTAACAATACTCTTTAACTATACATTTAAATTAATTTTTAGTGAGTAATTTAATAGTTACTCATAAGTAAGTAATAATTTGTTTACTACAAAGTACTATTTGCTATTCCGAGTCCAACAATTCAAATATTTATCCATACCTACCTGTTTTCAAATGTTTTACGTACTTTAAAAACAAACTTTAATTTAAACTAGTCTTAATCATGACAAATTAAAGCCTACAGTTAAATGTTAATTATTTCTAAGAAAGTCTAACGAAAGAATTTACTTTCAGTTCGAACACACAATTTATGGTCATAAAATATTTAATTTCATTTTTACAATCGATGGTTGCCATCATGTTAACTGTTGCTAACAATTATTTCTATAGTAACATATTCAGGGCTGTAGATCACCTCCTGTTAAATTGATCCACCTTATAATAATGGATATTTCTAGTCAAATTGTGTTCATCAGGATAAATTTAACAGAACGTGAATAGATCAGCTTTTAATAGTTAACCATCGATTATAATAATGGTGGACAATGCCGTGTCCCGGAATATATGTATTTTGTCTTTCATATTTGTATATTATAATAATAATTTGAATATAGCACATATTATACCTAGTATGTGCATGTATGAGTGTATGACAATGTACCGCATATCAGGTAAATCAAATTATCTACACCATATTGTACCACGAAACTACATTTTCAGTATTGTATTCGAAAACAATTTTTATCATTAGATATATACGTATTTACGTTAATTCTGTAATACACATACGAGTATGTATATTAGTTTGAACTCAATTCGAATCCAATATGAAACAAATTATTTAGACAAAGACATTCATTATCAATACACGTTCATTTTTA
>SSSI01005556.1:0-18826 GCA_004796505.1 Oryzaephilus surinamensis
CGAAACTGAATATATGCATGATTACTTGGTCGATTGCAAACCAATACTAAAATTGTGTAGCATGTAATATTATTCCAAGAGCAATCATATTACCTGTCCTCTCCTTCATCTACACCTACAATATAGTATATCTGTATCTGTGCTATATATTACTAAGCCTCAACAAAACTATTATTTACATTTATAGTTCCATGTTTCAAGGTATGTCATATTTGCTATGAATATGTCGAGATACGATTACAATGTGTAACTAGGTGGGTTGATTTGTTTGTTGTATTATTATTAAAGGGTCTCATTTTCTACAGGGCGTTCCACAATAACGTAGCAATATTTTAAGGGGTTATTTCTGAGTATATTTTAAGAAAAAAAGTATATATACTTGTGTGAAATCACTTGGTTTGTGAGATACAGGGTGTTAAAATTTTATGAAAAAAACAAGGTTATACTTGAATATTTCAGGAAATAGTAGAGATATTAAAATGAAATTTTACACAAAAATATTATTTATTAGGCCACACATTTGTAGCAAATTTGAACGAAAATGACAGATCCAAATATGTTTTTTAAATTTTTAATGATGGGGTGGAAACACACCCCAGGAACTTTTTATTTTTGCCTGTTAATGTACTATTTAAAAGATTTTATTTATTAGGAAATTTAATAAGGAAACTTTTGTGCCTCTTGAAATTTTTTGCCCAAATAAGTCGTTTTTGAGAAAATTGCGAAAAACTTAACACGTGTCGTCAATACATTTTATACATTGAATTTCAAATAATTTATGAATTGTTCTGAATTTCGAAACACCCTGTATATATGATGTGTAATCGCATGTAGATCTATTCAAAATCGTCTACTTTATAAATAAAAGAATCTTTATAAATCTCAAGTAAGATTTTCTATTGTTGAGATTTTTTTCAAAATTAGTCGTATTCGGAAAACATGATTTTATACATTGTTTCCACGACTCTGATTCACTGAATCTTCACATAAGATAATGTAATTTTCAATTCATGGTGTTAAATCCCAAACTTGAACAGGATTGCATCTTAAAGGAACGTTGGCTTTGTTTCAGACAACATGAAAAGGCGTTTTACAACATTATGTACAATATACATATAGAACAGTAATAGTGCATAATGTATTTAGATTAGGGAAACTTGTTGTAATAATAGCACATTTCTCGTTTATGTAACACAATATATATATATACGTATATGTTCATACAAAAGGAAACCTAGGTGGTTTGTGAATGAATCTTCATCTAATATTATTAACCTATTATGTACTTGTATAAACAATATAATCTGAAATGTTGTAAAGTTACATGAAAATTGGTTTAATTAAAAAGTTTTCTGTTTGAACGGATGTGAAATTATTTTGTTGCATGAAAATGTTAACGAGAAAATAGACTAATATAAACATCTACTAATTATTAAATTGAATGCAATTGCAATTCCTGAAATATGCCATTTCTTTTCAGTGGGCAATTATTTATTTATGAAGTATAAGTGTGCTTTTTAATCTATTCAATCTTGACGATGTAATCCACAATTTTATTATATTTTTCATTAATTAGTTTATGCATTAACATTTGATCATGGAATTTTTAGTTTTTATTTTTATAATCCAAATACTTATATATGTAACAGTTATTTATAAAACAAGGGCGTAATTAAAGATTATGGCAAGAGAGCATGTTTAAAGCTTCATGTGGGGGCGGTATGAAGTTGATTATGACGCAAGAATGGAATAAAATATAATATTGTTGAAATACCTTTTGAAATATTCAGTTGCGATATTTAAAAATATGGTAGAGTTATTTTTAAGTTAAAATATCGATTTTGGTAACAATTCTTTCCACCCAAAAATAGCGTTATGTGAATTTTAAACATATTATTATATGTTCAAAGTACTATTATTGGGTATGTTTGTGGAATAAATTTATACCTATTCGATTTTTCCACATTATTTCACATTGAATGTTTATATAATGGATAATTAAATTGAGGATTATTTTCAACTTTATAAAAAGTACAGAACTATAAAGCAAATGGACCCTGATTAAATTAAATACATCTGGACATTCAGGACAGTAACACACTCCATGAAATTAAATTCAAAAACAACTATATAAGTACTTATACGAAAGTTTATTTGAAATGAATTGATTATTATATAAAACTTTGTGACTGGTACAAAATAATAAAACAGTCCAATTCTATTACATCCAATTGTTTTATTTCTACAAATAAATATAATAAAGTTTCATAATACCACAATAAACGTCATATTTTGTTTTCATATATAATTCTCTAACATAATTCTATATTTTTCTCCTTTAAAATAGTTTATTAAATATGCTCATAATTTTAAAATCATAATATATTCACTATGCCATTTTCTACTGAAACATTTTCAGACTGTGAACAAATAAAATTATCCTATTCCATTCAATAAACTGCATGTTTCTGCTGACAATGTGAATTTTAAAACACGACGAAGCTTTTCCCCAAAAAATATGTGCAATCTTTTATTTGGTAAAGCGTGCACAGCACCGAAATTACATTTAAGGTCAAAATGAAATAATAAACCACCACCTCTATTATATAATTACGATTCTAGATAATAACAAACCAAAAAAAAAAAAATGTGCAAATGTTTTGTTCTCGTGAAAATAACTTGTAAATTTAACCATAATATTTTGTTATAGTGAGTAGTCTTGCATGTAGCAGTTTTTTATATTACATGAAAACATTATATTTATCGCAAATTGTCGTCAACAATAACATTTGCTTATTTTACTTATACAAGAAATAGGAAGGAAAACATTAATATTGTTATAGTAAAATATATGGGCCGCTTTCACAACATTATAATAGCGTATATTTCATTAAATTATTATTATGAATCATAAATGAAAATACTTTCAAATGTGTATTAACGCTAATGGAATATTATTATGCACCTCTTATATTCATTACATTTTACATGCATAAAATATATAAAATACGGTTGAATTCAAGTTCCTTGCTTGTATAAAGTGTATTTACTCGTACATATAGAAAGTTTTCATGCAAAAAGGGTACCTGTATTCATTGGTGCCACCTGGAGGTGCGGCCATGGCCAATGCTTTATATCTAGCCTGTTCATCTGTAGGCAATACAATATCAACCGAACGAGATCTCAGAGCCACATTTGGTCCCACAGGCACCTCTAAGCTAACGCCTGAATGTTGAAGCTCCTCAGTCTTTCCTTGTGATACTTTTGAAAAGCACGAATCCACCGACGCGGCTCGATCCCGCTTCAAATCAGGTACTTGTAAATAGATATCTCGCACAACAAGTCCGGGAATTGTTGTGTTTATTGCATCACCCTCGGACAGGGCACCCTCCGACGTGCCATCGGACATAATCAGGTCGGATGGTGCATCCGACATGTTTTCCAGTGAGGTGCCCGTCGGTTCCGCAAAGAACGCCTCTTGACGGTGAATGGATTTTCTTCTGGTCGGCGTTGATGGTGGTTGAACGGCGTCTTTCTCGTCGTTCGGTGGAAAATATTCGATGACCGGTGACGATGGTATCGGTGGTGGTGATTGTATCGGCGGTGATGGAATAGTTGGAGACAATGTAACAGTAATAGCGCATTCCGGAAGCAGTGGTTCCTCTTCACATTCACTTGACGAATCACTGAACGAATTCGGTTGCGGTTGTTCAGGTGGTTCTGGTGGCAGTTCTTCGGGTGGGTGCAGTTTTTTGTATTCTTCAACACACACACAGTGCACACAATACGGTATTTTGCTGCTAGACGAACGCCTACGTTGGAAACGTCTTGATGGTACTTCGAGGAAATTGCCGGACTCTTCACTGCCACCAGAATCGACACTGTGCGAACGTTGGCCGGGAAATTGTGGTACACGTAGTAATGCATTTGGATCGTTTGATTGTCCAACAGTTTGTTGTAAACGTTTCGCTTCCAATTGGATTTCGTCGAATGATGCTGAACGTACTTGTTTCGGTACTTCTAAACTGCTTTGCATTTTCATTTCGGCACCGGTCGGTGTGCGGGACCGTTTGAATGTCGTCCGTAAACGCTGCATTTTGATTTTTTTTTGTTATCGGGGATGACAGCAACCCCGAAACCGCACCTCACTCATTCTGTAACTGGAAAATTTAATTCAATTTTCAATTGCACACTGCAATTATTCACAGCGACTTGTTTGGTTTTGGAATTGTTTGTCTCTATTCAAAAATTTATCCTTTTTGTCAATTTTGATTGTAAATGCATTATTTTTAAGCTATCAGCTTTATTGTCCATTATTTTTATCGAAGATAATACAAACACCTACGTCGTGATATTAAATATAAGGATAAGTAAAAGAAGTAAACCACCTACACAATATGTTCCATATAAAAATATGTTCCAGTGATAATGGTTATTATTAATTGTCATAAACTTTTTCTTTTAACAATTTAGAAGGAACTTCTTTTTAAGTAAATCATATTTTTAAAATCCCTATTGATTTTTTAAATTAAAAACTGCATATTGTAAATTAATCTTGTGACAGGAAATTAGATATTGTGCGGATATTTTAAAAAATAATAAAGAAATCTGCGATATTACATTATAACGGTGAAAATATATTATATTGAGTACTTTAGCGTAATAATGTAAATCCACTTTTATTATACTCTCTCTCTTGTTCCTCTTTAATTAATAACAATAAGCGATAAATATTCAATTAATTAAAATATTAATTAATAATGTCATAACCGGCCCTCATAAACATTTTTCATTTAAATTGCGTTATTAATAAAACTGTACTCGTATATTAGGGTAAATTATTAATATTATATTATACGTGGATATATTTAATTATTTACAAAAATATAACGTAGATACAAATATTTTGTCATTCGTTGAGCTTTGCATATAAATAAGTATAAATCAAACGAAACATAAAAAAATTGTAAAGTATTTTATTATTTAATTAAAGTCTAGTTGGTTTTATCAAATAGATACTTATTATACGTATATTTTGACTATCCATTAGCTGAATTGATATGAAATTGCCATTAAAATGGTTGAAATATTCGTACATTGTATGTATAATATGTAACATAATAGTGTTAACATAAAAGAAAGTTAATATTAAACTTTTATACTTCTGGGTGTATGTTTTAATATTTAATATTCATTTCCTGTGTGTTTTTTAAACTACAATAATTTAATGAACTTGTTTCTATGAGCACAGACTCGTATTTACTAAATTAAATATACGGTTTTATTGTTAATAATAGAATGGTTCTCATTTTTTCCTCATTTTTGTATGAGGATTGTTTGATGTTACAATCTCAATTTAATTTTGAATAGGAATATAGCAATAACACGGAACGTTTGCATAAGAAATTGGAAACATGTATTCAATTACAAAATTGCACACTAAAATAATTTTCTAGTGTTCTTCTTTTATACTTTATAGGATAATCAAAACGTATTTATATTATATAATACACATGAAAATAAAGAAAATAATCATTGTATACATAATGCTTTAAGGATGAATAAATTTCCCAACTTCTCTGTATTATTTTTCCTAGTTTTATTTATGCTCCCCTAAAGATTCTACTCAATTTTCCACCATCTTTAACAAAATTACTTTAATAAATCCTTCAGATTCATCTCCTACAGGCACTTTATTACTTTTACAATATAAAGCAGCAAACTTAGCTTTACATCAAAAATTATTATCACCTTTCATACTACAGCTATTAATTTGTATAATTTCAATATTAATAAAAGGGCCTTCTTACAATCCTACACATTTTTGATTATTCGTATTTTTACAAAAAAGAAAATTGTTTTCCGTAGGTGGATTATAAATTTATTACAAATTTTATACATACAACACGTTATATACAATACTTACACGTGCACGTTTCACAATATGATCATAAATTTACATATTATTTTGTATAAATTTTCATGTAACATATGCACTTAAGTGTTAACGTATAAATCAGTCGTATATTTTATCATAAACGTAAAATATACAGTCTATATGATGTTATTTGTAGAAATATAAAAAAAATTTAATTTCTTTCGGTAGATATTATACAAAATGAAAAAGAGCAAAAAAATTGTTCAGTGACCTATAAAAAACCTTTCAAATGAAGCTAATTTTGAAATCAGCCAAAAGAATTGATACACTAACACACAGACACATTTCTTATACGAATTCTATAAGCTCCAAGGTATATCATTCCTTTTGCTTTAAAATATCATAGTATATATAGAAAAGATTTTCTTCCACTTTTTGAATATAGCATATACAATATTTTCCATATATGTATAAGTTAGTAAAGACGAGTTACTCGATAGCTAAATATATTCAGTAGAAATAAATTGATAAAACTGGTCCTTAAAGTTTGGTGTAGAAAAATTTGTAAAAATACGTTTTCTTCTGACTTTAGGAAGATTGTATTTATAAACTTGAATTTGTCGATATATATAACAGTGACAAAATGTCACAAACAACTTGTAAGCTTAATTTTACGACGTTTTCATTCACATCACAATTTATACATTCATACTATAGTCAGAATCAGTCAAATTTTGAGCTACTTAAATTGCTAATTTATTTCTAACAATTTCATTACTGAATCTGATTAGTTTGTGGTTTTTCAGGAACAATATTATTATATATTATGTAAACCTTAAACGATTAGTTTGTAAAAAAAGTTTTGCAAAAGCTCGTATTCTAACATAGAATTTCGAAATAAATTCTTGCAAAGGATTAACAGGAAAAACAAAAGGGCAAAAAGGAAAGTGAAAAGTACAAAAGTATTAAAATTTACGTTTTTAAAACACAAAGTAGCTTTACTTAATGTATTATAAATTTATATTAAGTCAAGAAAAAAAACATGTACTTAAAGGGCATAAACATTTGAATAATACTCGTGTTATAACAAAATATGGAAGCTTTTTAGGGGGTCGAACTGCTAATCACAGCCCCTGCATTTAAAATTTAAATGGAAGCCGTTACAAAGCTTTTGTATTTTCTTAAAATCACAAGTTTTATAAGAATATATGTATACAAAACTATATATGATATAATTTAATAAAAACTGGTATATGAATTTCAATTTTGTTTCAAACAGAAATAAATCTTTTGCGAAGAATGACAAAAAAGTAGATCACGTTTTTACTGCCATTATATCTTTATACAGTAAATCTTTTGTAAAAACATAAAATGTTGCCCATGGGAAATTCTGTTCGTCTTGAACCATTTACCATTGATCCAAAAGAATGGACCAATTCATAAAACCGGGTTAATACATGATTATCCAATTTTAAAATTTAACTTAACAATTTTCAGTAAAATTAATTAATGTTTACAATGTTGATTAATTTGAATTTTAATTATTACATATCCCAATTGAACCATGAAAAGATTGCGGAAATTGTTATACAGTTTGTACAAAAAAGCTCTATTAAATTATTCGTTGGTTTTTCATTTTTTTTTAAATTTCTTAAAGCTCTGCGAAAAAATGACTTGAAAATTTTTGCCACAAGCTCCCTACAACTATACACATTTCCATTTTAAAACTGACACTTGAACATTACAAACAAAACTAACGAAAAGTTTTCACCCTAATGTAAATTTTCCAAGAGTTTTAATTTGTAGGGTCGTATAATTACAGCAGCTTTTCATTTAAAAATATTTACCTCTATATCTTAAAGTTTTTTTATAATGTATTCCATTTTAAGTTGTCAAACTTAAAGTGCATAAGAACTTGTTATATTTATGTATTATAAAATTATGATAAATGAAAATTTGGTGAATTTTAGTGTGAAAAGCCCGCCTGTACATGTAAAATACTGTGTTGACAGCCTGAATATATCTGATAAAAATAACATGGGGCGAAAATGTGCAACATTTCATGTGGTAAAACGAAAATTATTGTAACTAACATACAATAATATAACTAAAAATAAACTGTTTTTCAATCTAAATTGTTATATGTCTCGTAATCGATTTCAATGACAATAAAGTTGTATTAGAATTAAATTCAACACCATCATACATTTAAATGAAAAGCTTATTTAAAAAAAGGAATTTCGTAGAAAAATAAAAACGTTAACGATATAATAAAATGGTATTGCTGGAACGTGTTTAGTACCAACATTTCAAGCACGTTTTTTTTAAATATCTCATAAAATAACGAAACGAATACCTAAATTAACTGAAATTCACTAATTCGTCGATACGTTTTTTAATAGATAATGAAAACTGGTCATTTTTAATTGGAATAAACACCTTTTTTTGGTTAGCCATCCTTAAAAAGCGATTAGAATTGTTCAGTGACCGTATTATAATAATTAATCGTTAGTTATGCTGTGATCAGTTGTACGTGTACGTTTAATTTAATCAATCGATTAAAAACTTTACCAACGAAAAAAACAACACTCCGGTGTTATTGAATTTTATTATTTTTAAACAAATTTTTGTTACAAAGCTGGACAAGCATAGAATAGATAGACACGTTTTACTCGTATATAATAGTAAGGTCACAAAAGAATATTTTCAGCAATTCGTTTGCGTGTTTTCCCTTGAAAATCCAACATTTAACATCATATATTCTACAACTGTCAGACGTTTTGTATTTAAGATACTTTTACAGTAAATTCCACACAGAAGGATTCCAAACTTTAATATATATTTAATAACTCCAGCAAGTTTGTATCCAATGGTAAAATATAATAAATAGTTTCAGGAAATTGTAGTAAGACGGTTTTGAAACTTGAAATCGTTCTAGTCTTATATCTGAAGATTACTAACTCAATGAATCCTAAAAATAGTATCTTGAATCGACTTTGACAAACAACTCAAGTAACAGAAATTATTAAGTTCCAACTTGTGTATTTAGAAAACAAATGCCTCTACATGTAATGATTGAATGTGCAGAATTTTTTTCAGAAATAGAACTTTTTCACAAAGTGTTTGCTAATACAAAGAATAGTGGACTTAATATCAAAGAGTATTTTATTAAACGAAAGCAATAAATAAGAAAATAACATCAAAAACTAACGAGACAAGGGCTTCATGCTCTGATTGGACATTTTTTATTAATTTAATACAGTTTTTTCTATAATCGTAAAGCAAAAACCTCAAAAATAATAATTTTTTAAAGAGAAATCTTTAAACTACCCCATTCGAAGAAAAACTTTTCTTAAATTCTTGAATTGTAATGAATTGTTGGCCCACCATTGTATAATGGTTTCCAATAAAAGGGAAATATGCTAAAATGAATTGAATCGCACAAAGATCGATTGCATTAATTGAAAGCCTAACAGAACGAATCTTGTTAGTGGCTATCAGATGATTTGAAACGATTTTTTTCCTTTTCCCAGAAACTAAACGATCATATAAATTCATGAAAAACACGCACCAAAATAAATGAATCAATTAAACTGTTTAATTTATTTATTAAGAATAATGAAAAGCAGAAAAATGTAAACAAACAACGGAAAACAAAAACTGTACAAAATTTAATATAAGAACAATACAAGAAGACGTGCAAACTTGTACAACTTCTAATATTGATGTTGAAAAAATTCAGATGAAACTTATTGACGAAAGGGGAGAATTTTTGTATTAAATTTCAGTCACGTCCTCAGAATACCTGGACAACTTTTCTAAACACTTTATATTATGACGACATATGAACAACACTATTACCTTCATATGTACTTTCGTATATACTTTGGATTTTGTCATAAAAAGAGCTCGACGTAACATAAAGTGAAATCAATATTTGAAATTTCTTGATGGGAAAAAGTTTCTTTTTACCACAAACACACACATATAATCGAACAAGGAAACTAAACGTAAATATTATCAAATGTCCGATATATTTATGGGTATATTGTTCGTGTTTCTATTGAGAGTAGATTAGATTTTTAGACACTTTTTTGCGGTTTTTGATCGCGTGATTTCTACTATTGGCTTTTTTCAATACAATAAAACCTGCCGATAGAAAAAGCGCAAGAAAACAATGAAATCAATCGGAAGACAAGAAAATTTACAACTATCTATTAGAAAATTTTGGATTTAAGTAGTTAAGTGATCTTTTGATGCATTAGAAATTAATAAAGCATCCCAGCCAAAGAAATTTATTCAAAAATAGTATCACAGGTAACAAGTTGGTGTATTATAGAGAGCTTTATTGATTTATATTATGTTTTGCTGCTTTCTCATTATTGCTCCTGTGCAAATGGAGCGCAATGCAATATACATATATAACAACCTCAATAATAGGGGTGTAATAATATTATTCTTTTCACTACATATAGTACAACCATTAGTTTGATTATTATTTCAAACAATAAAGCGAACAATATTATCATATCATTTATATAGAATATTTTCCAACAAATAAATATTAAAATATCAACGGGAATTTAATCTATAGTACCCGAAAAAGATTTTCATGAATTTACACGTTTAAGCCTTATATATTGTTTGTTTTGAATAATGATGTTGTTTTTAGACTTTCAATTTGATGTATTTTCCTGATCATTATTTAAATTTAAATAGTCAAAATAAGATTTACAACAACAATAACATGCACGCACAACGTTACATATTTTGTAATTTAACATTTTGTTTTGAAAACATTTCATTATTGTGCGGAAAAAATGTCAACATTTCTGGTATTTTTCAAATGCCAGTGCATATATAAAAGGGTATTATTGAGAGGAAGACACAAAGCAATTGAAAGTGACGTTTTAAGAAAAAGAAAATTTCATTTAGCTAATGGGAGTCGCCTACATTGCAAATTACAATGTAACAAGAAGGCATTTTTTACAATATGCAGTTATATATATGAAAAGAAATATACATTTGTGTGAATTTTTTCAATAAAGCTGTGCTTTATACAATACGAAATA
Organism: Oryzaephilus surinamensis; assembly: GCA_004796505.1. Taxonomy (NCBI): domain Eukaryota; kingdom Metazoa; phylum Arthropoda; class Insecta; order Coleoptera; family Silvanidae; genus Oryzaephilus; species Oryzaephilus surinamensis. The sequence goes on from SSSI01005556.1 coordinate 10,951, forward strand.
ATTTTTTTCCAAGAAATTCGAAAATTTTTAGTTCCTGTGGGTAAAATTTACCCCTATCCTGTATACAAAAAGTAATTCGTTGTTTAATTTATAAAAAGTTCTTGTTCGTAAATAAAAGCTTTAATTTTAAATAGATTCAACCTATCTATTTCCATATTTTAATATAAAATATAATACAATTAAATAAATATTGATTAGTTTGCCATAAACAATAATACAAAAAAATCTATTGAATTATTAAACAATTAACAAGCATAATTTAATTTAAAAATTTTCATTTTCAATAAATAAACAATACAATTTCCATGAATTTTCAATTACATATTTTCATTTCAACATTATTTATATATGCCAAGTTGATGTTTTATATTAAAAAAATATTGCTAAAGTGCCTTCTTCTTCAAAAAAAAAGAATTGCTTAGAAGTGAATATCTCTAGAGTGCATTCATTTTTTATTATAACCCTGTCAAATCGATTTCTACATTCGAAAATGGAATATATATGTCCCCAACATAAATAATAATACACAAACTTTTGACTAATTTACGTAAATTGTTGTTTTTGTGAGATTTATGTTGGAAAAAACGAATTGGAGGGCTGTAAACAAATCTTAATTGGATGAAGAATGGGTCATTGCACTGAATACAAATAAAAAAAGCTCTGGAATAATAATAACAGTCAGCTAACGGGAAAACTATTGGAATAGGTTTTAAAAACATATATACAGGGGGCAACAAACTCTTTTTCTTTAAGGAGACGGCGCCAATAAGACGATGAGGACATTTCCAGCATGACGTCACGCAAACACGTTAACAAAATAGCTCTCTGGTTTCACAAAAACATTCAATTTTTATTAGCCCAATATACCATTATTGTAATTTGTAATAATCTAATCAAATTGATTCAGCTTGTAAGCTGGCTTGTTATTTTCCATCAACGAGAGCTTTTTCCGAAACAAGAAATATATATAGGAGTGCTATTTTATGTGAGCTTTCGACATAATCTAGGACAATGATGAAAAATAATGTAGAAAAAAACAATTCTTGCCATCGACTTTTTTTACATTAAAAATCAAACAGTCACACTTGCCGGAATTATGAAGATGCTTAAATTTAAAATTAGTTTTTAAAAGTTTTAGCAGCTGAATTTGACAACTTGTTCAAAATATCTTATACTCGTATATCACAAAAAAAAAACATAAATTTTCAAAGTTATAAATCTGATATTGATATAGGTAGATTTGATTAATGTTGTGATATCTTTTGGGATCATATCTAAAAAATTTTTGTACCTACTAAAAATCAATACATAATACATGTATGTAAATTGAATTAATGTTAAACATGGACATTAAAGTACTATATAATAAATAGTATGTTTGTTGAACAAAATGTGTCCATAACACAGTTTAAATTTTAATTAAACTTTGTATAGCAAAGTACTAAAATATCTAATTTGTTGAGAAACGAATCGTATATTTACGAAACAAACTTTGTTTCCATTTTATGCAGAAAAGTTTCCTTTTCATTCTCAACTACTCTATATAATCTGGATAGACTTGATAATGTAGTGAAATTCTATTCATATCGAACTTTCAGATTACATATTATATAAATTTGGTTGTAAATTGTATGAAAAAAAATCACCATATATCCATATAAGTTTACCTATTTTTTTAAATTTGAATTTTGAAAATGAACTGAACTTCGAACTACACATTCTGCAAGAACAGAATAATACACCTCGTATTTCATTGCATAAAAAACGAAAATCTATCTTATTACACAGGTTGTGAATTGAGTATTACGTTTCGGCATATTATCCATCGAATTACATTCAAAATGGGGTAATAATAAATCTCTTCAACTACTTATTTATGTAAAATTGTAGAATGCTCCACGTATATGTGAAAGCTCCATTTTTAAATACATACATACAAAATAAAATTATGAAAATAGCATGCACGTATGGAAAAAATTTAATATACCTCTATATTACGAGGTATATATACTGCAGTTGAAAGAATTTAATCTTTCCAAAAAAGAAATAGTTTTAAAAGCCATAAACGAACATATTTGAACAAACATGAAATTTTTATATCACTTTTCATATACTATATGAAATTTCATACTCATATTGATTGAAGTCGTACTAATATTCTATCAATCATAATTCTTGAAAAATATTACGAGTTGGTATTTCAAGAAAAACTTTTCTTAAGAATGAATCACTCGATATATAATAAAACTTTGCCACTAATATGTTTTCAAGTGCTTTTTTTCTTACAAACATTATATTATTGTATTCATACAACTATATTATACACATTAAAACTGAACCAACAATTTAATTAACAAACAAGCCACTAATTAGCTTTATACACGTTATATTCATCATACTTTAATACAAGTTACAAACTTGCAACTCTATTCTATTTCCAACAATAGAAGAATAATACATTGTATGTAGTCTATGTTGTCTGTCTTAAGTCTAATTTCAGTAAAATTAATTCCAGTTTCAAGTAATTTTTTATCTGTCGAAAAATTATTACGTATTTACAAAATCCAAATAAAACCAATTAAAACCAAATGTATAAAAACGTCTTCAGTTAAAGCCACAATTTAATTCGAGCACAAAATGGCTACCAAATGAAATAAACATAAAATGTCTCTTCCATGATGGCAGTTGAAACTTGACAAATAATAGATATATATATATATATTTAATTGCATTATCAAAGAATATTATTACCAATAAGCGAATGATGATGTTTTGAGGTTGATTTCAGTTCGTTTATAGTTTGTATTAGAAATTAGATTTTCTACGAGCTTTCATAAAATTTTTATTGCAAATTAAATATCTTCCAGTCTTTCTGTCATAAAATTAGTTGAAACAGACAAATGATAATCAATCCAACTTGAACTTGATATATATTTTATTTTTATATACATAGATATATGAATTGAGGGAAAAATAAAATCGTAAATATTTTTAATTTGCAGCAATAGTCGTAAAATGAGAATTCCTTTTTTTCAAATACAAATATTATTTTCATGAGATTATTTTTCATTATTTGTATTGTCCCCATTTTAATTTATTAAAAAACATCAAAAACGTGTACAAATTCAACACAAAGATTATAAGTATGAGTAAGTATGCAAAGCGAGAAGAGACAAATGATCATTTTAAAAAAGTTGATGAGAAGAAGAGAACGAGAGGCTGAATTTTGTATGAAACAAATGAGGGTACGTAATAAAATATGGTGGATTATTATGATTTATATACGGACTACAATTTATTTTCACTTAATCTACATAATAATGATTGTAATTTGATATAATACAAAAGAAATGATGATTCTGACAGACATTTGATCTATTTATATATTATATCCATCAGTTAAACGTAGTCCATTACGTTTAAAAGGCACTGAATTTCAAATTACTGTTTACTAATTTAATTTAACGACGAAAATAAATTGAATAATAGCTGCACAATTCTATAAAGTTGGACATTTCTGTATAGAAAAAAATAGAAATTTTGTTTCAAAAGAATCTTGTTAGTCTCGTAGATTTAAAACTAATTTTCAATCCATTCTGGAATATAAATTACAGTACAAATTCAAGTTTAATCTTCCTAGTTGATAAAGTTTGAAAACTTAATTAAAAATCCACTTTATTGCGTAGGTAGTTTTCTATTTTATGTATAAGTTATAACATATCCGCGATATTTAATATTTAATCATTATTATACAAAAATAAAAATACTTTCAAATCATCCGCTTTCACTATTTTTTATATCGACAAAATAATTCGATTAAATAATATTCTTGAAAATGCTCACGAACTGAAAAAAATTAATAGTAGAGGAAAACTAATAATATCATTAGGTGCGCCGTTCCAATATCTATTAAAATGAGTGATTTTCATGGAAATTTTCGGAAAATTGTGGAAATTATAGCGAAAAATCGAAAATTGCAAAATTTCTATCGATTCAGATTTTTCAAATTGAAAAACTTTAAATGGCCATATCTCTAAATCAAATAAATGAATCTTTATGAATTTTTACAAGTAGATTTTTCTAATATTCTTCTATAAACTGCTTTTTACTAGAAGTTTCTAGCTGTACTAAAAACAAAATTTTGGTTGTTTAAAAATTTGCGCGTAAATGACTTGATGAACAAAGCTTTAAAAAATTCAACATAAGGTATTTTGTGAAACAAATCATATTTTTTTATGAAATGAGGCACAGTTAAATATAAATTCGTTTACAGAGCTAAATGTGGACTAATAGTATTTCCATAAACGGCATTTGAAAAATTTTCATTTTTAAAACTTAAATAGTCACCTATTTTTTATTAATGAATGTATCGTAATGTGTCTTTGTTATTATGTTATTTTATCATCACTACATAAATTGCTTTTTACTAGAACGTTCTAGCTGCACTAAAAAAAAAGTTCTTGCCAATAATATACACTGTACCTATACATTATAGTGTTTATTATAAATAATCGATTAAAGTGTCCATTTAGATTATTTCAATTAAAATATGGAAAATGTCATTTACTTTGGAACAAACACTGACGCAGACCCTTCTGGATCAATGTTCATGTTTTTCCTAGCATCAGCTGTCATCTAATCGTGTCAACATTGAAGAGGTCATCAGCCACAGAAAATTCTCTGCTAATGCCACAAAATCCACAAATAAGCCTGCAAACTTATCCCCTTTATCTATATATATGCATATTACATATAGACGTCGAATTTTGGATTTAATTTGCCAACCACAAAAATTATAATTAAATAGGTAGAATTATGGATGATTATAATGTCTGGATATCACCATATTATAACCATCAGTTACAGCATTATGTTGGAAATTTAACTGTAAACCACAAAATACGAAACTCATATATGCATAGCGAAAATCATCAGAGAATATTAAATTCATGAAACTCATTTATCAGACAAGGATTAAATCATTTCTCATTTTTTGATGATAATTTTTCCGTAGCAAAATCTCATCGGAAATTGCACATCTATTAATATAAAGCTACTTATAAAGAGAAAACTACGCATTTTCGTTTTTCACAATAAACGAGGAAAATGTTATAAAACAATGAATAAAGGACAGTTTTTATACAGTAAGAAAGACGTATGGTATACATTTTTGCTTATGGCAAAACCGTTTTCATATTTTTCTGGTGAATAAGATAAATTGCAAGTTTTAAAAGGACATTTATATAGTTTATATATATATATATGTATATGTGTGCGTGTCCATTTATTATTTTCATTCAACAAACGTAAATTTTCCTCAAAGTTAAAAAACACTTTTGCTCCGAATGAATCTAACATACAGTTTGTTTAATTTGTAAAAAAATTGAACCCACTGTATTATATATATTTTCTTTTCAGCAACGGTAAAATGAATCCTCTGGGATGAAACATATGTGCTACCATATTTTCCCACACACACACACACACGTGTACGTAAGGTTCTATCATACTTGAAACAACTTTTTTACCATCAACTAGCTTGTTATATATATGTGCTATTTTGTGCTAACACTTTATCATTAGGTGTTTTTACACGTTATTACTCTTATAAGAGGCAATCTAACCAGAAAACAGAAAACGTGGTATAACATATATTTGCAGATGTAGAAATGGACAAATTGGATGTTATAAATTATAAATTGAATTAGAACATACGAATTTTTTTTATAAAAATACAAATTGTATTTGTTTTGATATATTGATCTTACAATTACATATTGTAATATTGATAAAAAATGGGTATATGCAAATTTTGTTCAAAATTTATAATCTGTCATGCATATTCTCTCCTGGGAGTGTTTCCCATTAAAATTTGAGCTTTCTGAAAAGTGTACGAAATATTCCTGTTTCATTTTTGAACCTGAATATTAACACTATACGAATTAAAAAACATTATACGTATTATGGTAGGAAATATATATTTCTCTGGTCTCTGGTTGAAATAGAAATAGTTTTTAACTCAAAAAAAATCAGTGACTTATACATTGGGAACAATTACCTATATAATCCCTTTAAACCCAGGGGAATACAACGCCACGCTATAGCGTCCAAGTTATGCTTCGATTCGAATACACAATTGCATTTTGTACTCGTATAAATAGTGCTTTTTTATTAGATTTGAAATTTAATGATAACTTTTAAATAAAATTACTTTCAGTGCAGCTTTTTATGATTAAAAAGTTTTATTGAATGATTTTGTGAATTGATTTTTTTTATATTTACCAATTCATATACACAATTCTAATAAATTCATAAACTTCGTGCAAACAACTACATATATTTTTATACAAATAAAATGTTTGATCAATTTATTAAAAACAGTGAAAAAAGAATAAACAAAAAATAGGAGTACATGAAAATTGTTATTTATTTATGAAAAAAGGTCACATCGTTAATGTTTTTCTTCATAATAAAATTTGATCATAATGTGAAATGAGATGTTACTCTTAAATGGTACACCAACACCTTCTTTTCTCTTTGAAATTTATTTAAAGTTATTTTTGTGACAGTTCGACTTATACAAAATGTACTGGGAATTCTTTATTTCGTTCTCTCTTCCATTACACGTTTACTTAATGGATTTTTTTATTGAAACTGTGTAAATGTGTATATATACATAATATATAGAATTACAACGAAAAGTGTCACCCTTATGTAATTAGGTATATACATAAAAATTCCGTATTATCGTAATTGAAGTAAAATTATTGATCGTGAATAACGATAAAACGATTAGTCCCTATAGCTTCAACTAACTAAACTATATGCATAAAAGGTATTTGGGTTAGTCCCATCCAGTCCATTCAAAAGAAGACTCCTATGGGAGTGATAATTTCACAATTAATGTAAACGAACTGATGAAACGTTCGTGTAACAGATGATGTATTTTAATTTTTTTTTTTTTGTTATTGTATAGCTGAAACAGAAACCAATTATACCTTCAACGAAAGAAGATTATAACAGAAAAGATACGTTAAAATACATACATATATCATATATAAACATTAAATTACCAGACATAACAAACTATAATAAATATAACCCATTATGTTAGCAATGAAAACAAAAATATTAATGGAAATTGTATTATCGCATAAACAAGTATTAGCAATATTTGAATTATTAATATACTTATTATCAGTTTAATCGAATAAATAATCAGTTTCTAATTGCGAATATAATAACACAAAAAAGTCATTAAATTTTTTTTTGTTTTTCTTTTATTTTACTGTAACATTAATATTTCTACTGTGTAATAAACGAACAGAGCCCCTAAAAAAAGGGAGCAGACTTTATTAATCAAAACTCATTTTTTTGGCACGCAAGTTAAATATCCAAAAAGTGGTACAATTATGGAAATAATTTATCTAGTTTCAACGATCTGTATTTAAATTTTGAACTGAGGCAATTTTATTTGAATTTAATGTATTTTATGTATTGAATATAATGGCCATATTTACTTAATTATGTACATTTTAAATTTTATAGTAATGTAAAAATAAATCGGTAGGTGAAGTTGAAAAATTAATTAAAAACCGATAAAAAAATGTCAAGTGTTGTAAAACTATTAAAAGTTTTCCAATAAAGCAATCAGAAAGTTTTCATTAAAAGTGCATAAATGCACCCCTATTTTTATATTTCAGCATACAATGTAATTAAATGTAATTATAATGTAATGCTGTAATTAGTAGATTTAATGGATAGTAGTTGAATTAGTCCCATTATCCAAAATTATAACAAATCGAGTTATTCCAACAAATACTTTATTATCAAAATAGTAATTACGCATTATAATTATAGTGTAGTAAAATTCTAA
>SSSI01005563.1:0-29894 GCA_004796505.1 Oryzaephilus surinamensis
TTTATAACACATCCAAATAAGCCATTTAAAGTTGAGCTGATTTACTTTCAATGAAACATCAACATTGAAACCGGAAAGGAATTACACCAGTCGAAAGATTAAAATCAGTGAAAAGGATTTGAATTAAAAACATTTGTCGGTGGAGATGCAATTAAAAATGATAGAAATTTTGTTAAATGCCTAATTTTTATGAATTTTTTTTTTTTTTTGTTAACAAAACGGCTTTCGAATAAAGTCCCATCAATTTTCCTGACAGTTTAGTAAAGTGTTTATAAGCAAGGAAAACAAAGTGGAGAACGAGGAAAAACGCAACACAATGTTGGATAATCATTTAAGAAGGGTTGTTTTGTGTATTAATTGTATTATGTTTGTGTTTTTCGTTTTATTTTAAATCAAATAAATATACATTGATTGATAAATAGAAATTAATATAAAAAATGTTACTATAATCAATATTGTTCGTCTGATAGTATGTTTACTTTAAAAAAAAACAGCAAATTGTCTGCAGCTTTTGTTTGCTTAAAGAAATGATTATGATAAAAGGATTTTCTTAGCAGTTTTTCTCGCACACAAAACACCGTTCATATAGTAATATTTTATGATGGTGTTGTATGAAAGCTTATTTAAAAGGATCATAGAATATAAATTATGTATACAAAACAACATTCAATAATGTAATACTAGATTCTCATATTATAAGAGGAAAAAAGGAAACGTATGAAAAATAGTGGAAAATTTACAAGGAAATTAAATGGTTTTTCAGTGGGTGTTTGCTAGCAAACTTTGTCGATGTAGTTTCATTGATTTTCAATCAACCGTTGACAAATAGTTAAAGTTTAGGGGACTATACAGTTATTAGTAAATGTTTTCTAAATTCATTCATAAAGTTCAAATTAATTACACAAATTTTCTTATAATATCTATTAGAAGAAAATTTGTAAATAAGTTTTACAATAATATATTCTATATTCAATTTTGTAAAGAAACGTATTTTAAGAGTTTTGACTTTGAAAACTTTTAGAAAACGTATATTTGTCGTGTATTTTGTAAATAAAACCATCTTGGAAAATTCGTTCATATGTGAATGTGTTCTTCACACTGTGAATATGAAAATTGGATAAATTTTACATATGGCATTACATTTGCCAGTTTTATTTTTTACGTGAAACGAATTCTTGAATCACTTTTTCAAAATAAAAATGTAATATAGAAATCATTTAATTATCAACAATGTTTGTCAAAGGGCCAAAGCAATACAGTTAATAGCCAGTTTCCGATACACGATATTCAATATTTGAGTTTGAAATATACAAAGACTGACAACAATTTCAGCCAATATAACTAATAGAAACACAAAATGGACTATTAAGTTAGAGATAAACATGATGACGGGTTAAATTTGTCGCATTAATTGAACGAAAATACAGCCCTTTGGGACATTATGAAAGAATAAAGTTAGAAAAATGTTTCATGTCGAAATGTAACATTGAAATTGAAACAATTAATTGAAATCAGATTCATCATCATGATGATGTGGTTAAATAGTTTCGTTGAATGAAAAGGGAGCTCCCAGCTAATGTCTATAAATAGACTAAATACTGTGACACAACATAATATTCAATGATTTCCGACATATACATTTATAATACTCAACTGTATATAAACTAATTACTCATTTTGGGCACAAACAGATGACCAAATTAGAATAAAATTTGATTCGTGCCGCACATTTTTATTTGTTGTTGTAGAAAAGTTCGTGTGATTAATAATAGCGTCGTATATTCACTTTCGACGGGCAAAAGCTCAGTTTTGGGGATGAAGGGCGAGCTTTCTAGTGAAAGAATCGATCCACCTAGCAGTTGTCAAAGCCTATCAACTACATTTACTAACCGAGGCAAAAACATTATTTACTACATTAATCACATTTACGCCAATTGGCACAACTTATTACATATAAATGTGTGTGTATGTGTGTGTGTGTTTGTTAGGGACACAATTAGGGTGAGTTCCTTTGTTGTAGGATGCTTTTATTTACATCTTCTCTATTACGATACTTTTGTTTGTTTTTGTTGGTAAAGTAAAAACACACAACAGGTTGTGTGTGAGTGTGTACGGATATGAAAATCTCTTTTTTTTCTCTTCTTCTATTTAAAAACTTTCACTTTCTTGTTTTGCGTTTTGCGCGCAGTATTATATAAAAGCTTAAAAGCAGATTGGTTGAACATGTTAAAATTTTAACTCAATTTTTATTCAACAACGCATAAATTATGGACAGAGCCCGCGAAAGAATGAAAAAAGAAATACATAATAAACTTGTTTGCTTGTTTGAGAAAACTAATGAATCTGATGGAAATTTTAATCTTTGTGTTCTTTTTGAAAAGTTTTATAAAAGTTATATAGCCAATAAACAACAACAAAACACAATTATGTTGTTTGTGCAAGAATTACCGTGTGTCTATTATTATTATACCTTTGTGGAAAATACAAAATTACTATAATATGAACGGGGAAAAAACAACAAATGAAACGGATTGTTTTCGTTTTATTTTTTTGCAAGAAAATGGTTAGGAAAAAGGAAATGTATTTGTTACGCATTCGAACAGATTGTATGAATTTTTGAGTGCCTCCAGAGACACGATTTACCGTTGAAAAGAAACAAAAGGTGAACTATACATACATATATATGTACTCGTATGTATTGTAGTTTATTTAAAATAAAAACGAAATTTAAATATTTACAAAAATACAAATCTTTACATATATATTTTCAACACGTTAACTTAATTTTGTTTCCACAATAAAATCCATAAGCCATAAATATAAAAATGGTGAAAAGATATAATATTTTTCTGGTCAAATACGTCATCTTATATGCCTGAGAGAGTTTTATCTTGTCGAATAAAGTATATAAACTGGCCTGTAAGTTGTTGACTTTGATAAACACATACCAGAAAGGTAAATTCCAATTATATCGTCATTTTTATATTTACAAATAAAAATTGTTTATACATTTATTGGAAAATTCACATGATATAATATTTCAAGTTTGAATTTGTGAAAGGGAAATTTTCTGTCATTACATAACACACAACAATCCATCAACAAATTATGTTAATCACAATAATAATTGCATATCGATGGTGATGAAAGCTCGTAATTTATTTTTTGATCTTTGTCGACTAAATAATATTTAATTATTTTACGACAATAGGTGTATAAAGGGTGAGAAAAGAACAATTAATCATTTGGAAAGCAAAAAATAAACAGTTTCACAAAAATAAACCACCGTTAAATAGTAATTTATTCGTGTTGGCACACTTAAAAAAAACGATGTCAATGTTGGAAAACGGTAAAAGTACACGCCTTGATCCTCTCTTCTTCGAATATCCTCATCATTATTGTGACAATTGCTTTTACTCTCTTCTTTGTATGCATAAAATGTTTCGTCTAATTTTATTATTTCGTTATCTTATTTTATATATATAAACCATTATCATTATTTAAAATGCAATCCTAATTAATTCACAATGTTAATTAAACATTGTTTTTGTATGGTTTTTTTTTTGTGTAATCATGAATCACCCTGTATTAAGCCACTGTGTCACGATACTATTTTCATGCTAGAAATGTATATGTCGCAGGCTTATTGTAATTTCAGTCTTATTATAATATGCACAAAATGTGTTTTATAATTTGTATAACAATTAAATGTCCTCCTTCTTTTATAGATAATGTAAATTGTTTGTTTTGACAAAAAACTTAGAATTTGTATCCTACTCTTAATGATGACTTTGACTTTGACCTTGGCTTTACAAAGAAAATATTGAAAAATCTATAAAAGAAGGAGGAAAAGTAAAGTAGATAACTTAGAATGCGTAAAAGAATAGGCGTATTATAATAAAACTGATATTAGAATACCACTGCGACATATACTCGTATACTATTAGAAATAAACTTGTATATTTCTATTCATATTTTCTTACTATACGTATTTATATTTTTTGCGCTATTATAGAATTAAGAAGTATGAACCGTAATGAAATATAAATAATATATTTTGAATTTAATTAATTACCTGACATGTAGTATGTATATGTAGTTATAGATAGGTATATAGAAAAAGTATGAAAATGGTATCGTGACACAGTGGCTTTAAATATAAAGGCGAAAAGCGCATCTTGTCGTCAACTTGCTAGCCTTGTATTTTTTTCTTTACTTAAAAAGTGCAATTTTTATTTTTAACTTTACACCGTCCTTATAATTAGCATAAATTCAACAATTTTATTAACGCTCAGATTTTTTTTATAATCTTTTAAATAAACACATCATATACTCTTATAAACGTAAAATAATAGTGTATAATTAATAGTTTATTGCACCGTATACAATGTTGTTTATCTCCACACACATACACACACACAAAATTATCTACATTTTCAACGAAAATATTTTTTATTTTTTTACAAACTATGAAAAAACAATGAATATCCAATTTATGTTCAATTTGTTACAATGTCAACGTATTTAACCACGTTTTATGGTTAGTTTTTAGTAGTTTTAGACCTTGGCCTATAATAATTTTATTGCAAAAATTTATATATATTTTTTAAATATTTACACAGTATAAATTTTTATTAAAATCCAAATGGATACCCTTTATTATTCAAAATTGCCAACACATAATAAGTCCTTGTAGTTCAAATAATGCTCGTAAAGTAGATTCAATAATGTACAAAGTAAACTGTGTGTCACGTTAATTGTCATGATAGACTTTATTAAAGGGTAGTTTAATTCAGGCCGTTGGGTAAGTTTTAAAATAGCATATTTTACTTTCAGTTATATTAAAATCTAGACTATTATACTTTCGAAAGCTCTATTATTAAAAAACTGTATACACAAAAATACAAAAAAAGTTAAACCTATGCTCAAAATAAACCAAACAGTGACGTCAGTTTTACATTTACGTTCTAATTTTAACAAAAAAGATACCTTTTTAATCTAGTTCTAATTTTAAGCGAAAATTTTATCAAACTTTCGATCTCGTTCAAATTACAATACGAGAATTTCTGTTTCTGTGACTCGAAAGTTCAATAATTTCAGTTAATTTTCAGAATAACAATTTAAAAACTAATAAGAATCAGTTTTTTAAAATTTTACATAGCAAGTACGTATAATTAGATTTGTTGTATTTTTATAAATACTAGGTACAAATGATTAGAAAAAGTTTTGGTTAAGCAAGTATAATTATTATAATTTAGCAAACGACAGTATTTCATTATCAAATAACTGACCTACAACTATAAAAGTTGGTAATAAATAATAAAATAAAATGCAAAGACAAGGAAAAACATTTATAATGCTATTTTAATTTATGACTGCACATCGTGAAATCTAACGTATATTAAAAATATACGATTCTTTTTTTACTGTTTTATTATGTATAATAGTTTTTATAAAGGTCAAGTTCGATTATTCTATTATATAGTTAATTTATAATAATTCAAGGATTTTTCACATTTCTTCTTATAGCAATTAATGTAATTAATGAAACGATTTGGTTGATTTAACTAATCACAATTTTTAAAAAAAATATAATATTCATATTGAATCCAGCAATTAGAGCATACAAATAATGATAATGACAACAAAATTATATACTTGTACATGAAAGGACACACTATATTATATGCAGGTTTAATAGTGAAAGTGCTGTCTTTTCACTTAATAAATACTATGATAAAGTTCAATGTACAAATTTCTATTTTTACATATGTTTGTGTATAAAATGAAAAGTAAATTTCCAAAAAAAAAAAACAAATTCTAGTTTTTAATTGTCCAGAACCGGATCTCAAACATAACTTATTCACACACCACTTAGTAAAACAGTCTTCCAGTACATAATCTATAAGATTTTACGTGCTTGAGGGTTAAAAGGAAACGTAAAAGCCACTTTATGAAGGGTTGAAATTGTTATGTTTACGTACGACAATTTTACTATCCAGATATATTTAATGTAAATTGTAAACGTTTGAATTTGGTTTAAATATGTAGTTTTTGTGGAAAGATACACTGACCCAATTCTTTACACTTTGCTACAAAAATGTAATAATGAAAACTTTTTAAACTTCTTTGCGCGCTTTTTATTTTTACGAGTTTATTTTTATTATATTATATTTAAACAGTGGCCATACAACAACAAAAACCCGTTCTATTATTATCTTGGCATTATTTTTAGACATTTTAACAAAGAACACACAAAATATTTATTAATAAAAATTACGTACAAATGAAGCTTTCGTACGTTATTATTTCAATTATGTTTGTATGAATGATGTGTGCAATAATGCTTATATTCTTGTTATCTTTTATAGTGTCAAGGACGATTTAGATTATTATTTTGCGTGCTTGATAGTAAATTGAAATTACATACATATATATAATTGTGCTTAAAATCGTAAACAAGTGCTTTTTAAAAAGCTTGAATTCAATTGCATAAAGTTTGGTGTCTGTGTGTTCAAGTTCCAACAATTTTCGTATAGTGGGAGGATTTATGTGAAGATGAAATTTATTATATTAGTAAAAAAACAAGAAAATAAAATGTTCACTATAAATTTCGGCTTTAGTATATATGTATATTTATATATGCAACAAGTGGAGTCAATTAAATAGAAATTAAGTTTGAAAAATTCACACACATTCACACAAAATCTGCATTCAATGTTTAAAATATTAAAACGATATAACTGAATTGAGTGAAACACACACTAATCTCTGTAGCATAATTAAATTGAAATGCTTTTTAATGCATGTGGATTAGATTCTATTTATAAATTTTCAGTCAAGGTTAAAATCCTATATCTCATCTATCTATTGTGGTTTATAATTATATATTTATGAAATTAATGTTGTGTATTAAATATTTAGCATACTATTAAGTTTATTATAGGGTAGTGCCACTTCAAAAATATACATTGATAACGAATATACGTATATGTATGTGTTTATTTACAGATGTTTACAAAAATATTATAGGAGTATATTTATTTTTTCACTGTGTTTATTTTTCTCTAACATTGATAAGGTAAGTAATACGAAAATTGATAAAATATATAATAAAATTGCATGATTGTTGAATAATTTAAATCTTCCCCTTAAGGTAATACAATTAATTCGCAATGTATGTATAACGTGAAATTTATATTTCAGCCTTTTCATGTTCGTGTGAAATCTGTAAAGCGTGACCAATTATTTTTATATGGAAAACTTTTCTCAATGAATTATTGATAAAAGATTTTTATTATATTATAAAAATTTCCCTATACATAAATATAATAGGAGTATTCAGTTTTGTCTTAATTTTAAATATCAACAAGTTTTTCAGGTGTAAACTGAAAAATAAAATTGAATATTACATTTCTATTGTGTATTCTGTGAAACGATGAAAGTTTTGTTTAGAAATGCGTATATATTTGTGTGTGTTTGTACTATATAGGGGGTGGTTCGGGCTATATAATGCCGCCCCTATAGCTACAAAACATAGTCTGGTTTATACAGTAGTTGTTGTAATTTGATGGGTGGTAGTCGCAGTAACCCGTTGTGTTGCTATAGCAACCTCTCGTGTGATGCACACACAGAAGATGCACGTTACAAATTTTCAATCAGGTCGCTACTATAAATTCCATACTAGTTAAATGGCCTCGACAAATCTAAATTGAAGGCTATATACAACATAATAATAAAATCACTAACACAATAATACATTCCTTCTATATTTTCATAAAACAATTTCATATAGTTATTTACACAAAACAACTTATTTGTTACAATAATATTTTAAAAAATCGCTTACTTTTTTTTATAGTTCGACACTAAAATTTTAATAACAAAAATGTAAAAAATTATGACTTGCTTTAATAATAATGAAAATTATTATTATTAGGTAATTTTTATTGTATACCTACAGCTTTGTTTAGGAGACAAAATTATTAACAAATAAAATATTATAAAATAAATCAGTTTGAAAAGTTTTGTGAAAACGGGACTCATTCAACCACTGGAACCAAGAAAAATCAATAATACCAACCCCCATATACGGTCTGTGTGAAAACGTTATATTTTGCAAAATGTAAACGTATGTGAATTTCTATTTTTATGTATTAGGCACCTAACCCACATTTATTACATATTACATTTTATATTATACACAGTTTGGAAATACACAATTAAATATGCAAAGTGAATTTTTATTTACCTATTCTTACATTAACAACTCCTTACGCATACAAATTACCAAGAAATATATTCTGTATTATTTATTTGTCGAATATGTATAATGAATGACATTCATATTACGATTATATACACGTTATAACTTATAAATGTACAAGTTAACAGCTTGTTTGCCGACTTGATCCACTTCTGCAATAATAAGCTGACCTACATTTTATCTGTAATAATCTAATTAGATTCAAATGGGAATGATATAAAGGACCGTGAACTTATTATTAGGCGCCATATTATAAATTTGTTTGTTATGGTAATGATTCGAGTTAAAAAATTTCAGTTTTTAAAGGTCGTGTACAAATGAAATCCTGAAGAAACTCGGAAAGTTCTAATTTTTGTTGTAAAACTGACTGTTTTTATTCCATTTAACATATAAATGAGGGGAAATAACAACAAGATGAAAACGGGCATTATTGATTTCAGACTTTTATTGTGTGATACATTTTCAGGTAAAAATTTTATATTTTCAGTGTTCTGAAATATATGTCAAACAATGTACGAAATTAGTTCCACGTGACAAATGTGTGACGATTAATTGAAACTGAAATTAATTTTGATTGAAATTGTTTTCGAAGAAAAATTAATTGATTTATGTGGAAAGAACTGATAACCTTGAAATATTTTTTGTTTTTGCCATATTTATTCTTTTTAACATATAAATAATGGTGTATAACAACAATATTGATTATTGGGATTCTTCCTGTTTTGTTATACCCACTGGAATAATATTTTTACAATTCATTTTTGATTAAAAATTATATGAAACTTTTACACTTGTATTGTACAACTGTTTTTCTTTACAGAAAGACTAATTTTAAATAGTATTGATTGGAATTTTCACAATTTGAAAAGTTTTTAACAAATGGCCGGATTTTTTTCTTTGACCATACTTGTGCAGTTTGAAAAATTTCAGTTCCACAACAATTCCTCTTTCACATATACAATACGTTCAAACAAAGTATCTGTTGTTTATTTTTTTTTTGGCAGGGATGAAAACAGAAAAAACAATAAATTTGTTGTGAAACGTCGTGTTTATAAAAAAATATTCCGTTTTTCATGTTTCGAGTGTTTTCTATTTGCGTTTCTGTACGTTTTTCTGTCAATGTACGAGAAATTCCACACGACACAGAGCGTGTCTACCACTTTTCAGTACACAGACGAGCGTGGAAGTTTATGAGGTCAGTGCCATAGAGCGTCTAACTGTACCGTTTGCGGGTCCCTGCCATCAACCAGAGAGCTTTTTTGGACTACCATATTATATTATTATATTATATACAAGCCAAATGTTACAATTCGTGCGATGATGATGATGATGAGTTGCCGGATTGGAACATTTTGCAGGCATTCGGTATTTTGCAATTAAATGATAATCTAATTACTGGATTGTGCTGTAATAGATTATGGTATTTTGTGGGCAAATTATCGAAGAGCTTGCCAATTGTTAACATTTCCAACAAGGATATATATAGTGAGCAGTTGTGTTTGTAAATGTTTTCCATTGATTGACAATAGTTCGTGACTTGTTTAATATTCTATTTTTATATTTTTATAAATTATTATTGAAAGGGTAATAAACTATAGCGATTCTTCAACTTGTACACCCCGCTTTATGAAATATTCTTTTGCATGATTGAACGATAATTAAATCATTTTGTATTAATTTATATAGTATGGTCTCGTTTCATGTTTATACTGGGCTCAATTTTATTAATAGATTATATTCAGTGACCTTTAAATTATCCTTTCAAATCACATTTAAAAACAGAAAATAGGTTTTTGTGTATATAAAAAGATATTTATCGATTTTGTACGATTTATTAATTAACCCTCAGAACGTTATTTTTAACAGTTCATCATAATCGACTTTTTAAATTGAAAATCGAAACGCTATTTTTTTGATATTGTCTTTCACTCTGTTTTTCTCCCCCATTTCGGAATTGTATAATGAAATTGTACTTATATCGGAAATAATACAAAACTCTCAAAAAAAAGCGTTCGAATGATGATGATAAAATGAACAATAGAAAGAAAAAATAAACGGCGAAGGATTCTTTGGAAACTTTTTTAAATGTTATAACAAACATACGTAAATTGCTAAGATAAATTATAATCAGGAAATCAGGCTGACCGATAACGATTTATTTTGTTTGAAAACATCAAAAATATAAATATTGTATGACTAATTCAATAAATATGTAAAATATTGGTAACATTTTTTAAATAAAGCTGTTAGACCATTAGCAGTTTATAGTTTTATTAATAATCCTTTAATAACAAAAAAAGTTACAGTAGTGTGAAAATTCCATTAAAGAATTTCAAAAAATGATTCATTTTAATTAAAAATTGTAGAAAAACTACTAATCTATATTATATTCGTTAGTGCACTGTTAATACTATGGATACGTGTTTGTAATCGTTACTATGGAAACAAACTAGCGTTACTATGAAAGCAAATTAATGTTTCTATGGAAGCAATCTAGTGTTACTGTAGAAGCAAACTGATATTGCTATGAAAGCAAGTTAGTGTTGCGATGGAGACAAACTGGCGTTTACTACGGAAACACACTTGTGTTATACTGTGGAAGCAAATTAGTGTTGCTATGGAAATAAACTAGCGTTAATGTAGAAGCAAGTTTCTATGGAATTAATCTAGCGTTACTATGGAAGTAAACTGGTGTTGCTATGGAAACAAACTAGCGTTACTATGAAAGCAAATTAGTGTTGCTATGAAGACAAACTGGCGTTTACTATGTGGAAACATACTAGTGTTATACTGTGGAAGCAAACGTTTTGCTATGGAAGCAAATTAGTGTTGCTATGGAAATAAACTAGCGTTAATGTAGAAACAAGTTTCTATGGAAGTAATCTAGCGTTACTATGGAAGTAAACTGGTGTTGCTATGGAAACAAACTAGCGTTACTATGGAAGCAAGCTGGTGTCGCTATGGAAACAAACTAGCGTTACTATGGAATTAGTGTTCCTTTGGAAATAAATCATATACAAAATTTGAAAGGTATGTGTATTTCAGCACTTGATTAATAATACAATAATACATATTTAGACAATTTGGCAATTTTTTTTCAGTTACTTTGTTGTTTTATTGTTTTTTTTAATATTATCAAAATACCCATCCTCGTAATAACAACATTGTGATTCAGAGACGAAACATTCTCAGCCAAAAAAACTATAGTAGCAAAACATACAAATTCTTTAAAATAATTATGTTCCATTCCATGAAAATAAACTAAACGTATTTATAAGACAAATCAGGCCAAATCGTGTTATAAATAGTAAACCATTTAGAAAATCGTAATAAACTTTTCTGATCCTACACATAATATAAAAATATTTTCATTAAATATTTAATATAAAACACAGAACACGCCCACACACTTCCTACAAAATAAACAATGTAATACTATTTTGTACGTGAATGGGTTTTTCTTCGTTTGAATAGTGCTAATAAACCAACAATTACTTTGTTTTCAAGGTCGTTTCATCAAAAAAAAATTTCTAATATCAAATTTACAAAACACAATGACGAGATAAACATTGATTGCATCACAAATGAAATAAAATAATAGATATGCGACACGGTAGCTGTAAATAAAAATAGTTCACGGTTAAAATTAATTATTTTTTCGTTTAAACACGTGTAGGGTAAACGAAGTTTCAAAACAATTTTATCAAATTTAATGTTTATACGAAAATACATTCACCTCACTTTACCCTAGAAGATAAGAAATTTTTATTTGGAAGTAAATAAATTTGCCAACCTTGATAAATAATTTTCAAGATAAAAAAAATTGGATCCCTATATTCCTACCTTAAATACTCCAAATGTGAGGGTTGGATTTGATTATTTCGTTGTCCATTCAAATCTGCAAAAAAAGAAAACGAAGTGCTAAATAAATGATATTGTAATTTTGTCGAAGAATAAATTTTTCAAATGAGAAAAACTTGTATGTCCTTATAGTTTCGTCCCTATATTATATTCGCCATTCCAATTTGCCATTTAAGGCAATGAATGCAATAAGTATTAAGGCAAATAATCCAACAGAGATTACATTTTATTCCCTCAACATAAATTTATATTCAACAACTTAATTAGCAATTACGATTTTACAAAATATATTCGTTCATTCTAATATATGACAGTTGTATACAGCACATAAACATAACATTTGTGTGTGAGTGTTGTGTATTTACATTTCAACATTATTTTTAGTTTATTCGTTGGCAATGTGTCAGCAACAACATAAAGAGCTCTGAAGGAAAACTTCCCAAAATTTATTTACGAAAAATGGCACACAAAACAAATTTTTTTCAACACGGTAACATCATATCCATTTATTATTTATATACATATGTATATGTGAAACGGTCTCCATTTGAAAGTAATTACGAAACTTGTGTATAAAAACAGAAGAAAGGACGACTTTCTCGTCAATTTTCATCATTAACTTTCAATTTTCTTGGCATACAGATTTATTACAGCACTAATTTGAAATTAATTAAAAATGCACCCCTAAAACTGTGTAACATTCAATAAAAATTTGTCATTATTGTAAATTCACGTGTTTATTTGTAAAAGTGAAACTTGTTAAACGATAAATAACTATATACAATGTACGTAAAAAAAACTGGTTAATGCAATAGTGCAATATTAATAATAATCAGTAAGATACCAAATAACATGAATACATTGAACTCAATAATACATTCGCAAGTGATATTAATGCGTGTATACGTTTACATCAAGGTCAATTTAATTTCCATAATAACTAATTACAGAATTTATTTATACAATATACAAATTTACACACACACACATTTTTAATGTTATAATCGAACTAATAATATTCGCCACCATTTTCACATATACATATATATAAATTTCTTAATAAAAATTTTACAAAATGTGTGCTGAAAATGAATATTTCGTGGCGCAGTCGTAAAAAACGTGATCATATTAAGAGCAAGTGACGCCCGTTAGTCTGCTATATAGAATAAGTATTCGTAAACGTAGTGGCAAAGTTTATTTATAATATACATTTGCACAGTTTTTTTTTCTCAACAACACATAGAATATGTTCATGCATGTTTAAATTTAACACACCAACTATATTGTTGGTGGGAATTTGTGAAAAACAATGTTTTTAGTAGACGTTAAAACTCTTTATACAAAAACATTATTAAATGGTAAAGAGATCACCCTACGGGGATTTTGAGTACAGTGAAAGAAGGGGATGGTTTAAGTGACCGAAAGGTGAAAAATGTTTCAACAACATAAATTTTAATATAAAATTAAACGTCTTCTCTACATCGTCGAAGATATAATATTAATAATGTTAATAATTTAAATTTCAAATATTCTCCCTATTTTCATTTTATTGCGAGATCAAAGAGGGTAGCAAAAAATTTCTATATAGAATGAAACAGAGAGAGAGAAGAAAATGTTGAACAATTTATAAATATGAAAAGGGACAGCGTTTTACAATCTGTATTTGTACATTTGTAAATAAAAAAATTGGATGAGAGAGAGAAAAAGGCGCTCAATTATTTCAAGTATTTTTCGTATAATATAAATAGACTCTCGAACAATTAATTAAAAACATTTTTCCTTGTTTTCTGGACTGCATTTTCTTTCCGCAATTGAATATTTTGTATGTATCTCCTGAAATCCTTGACTTGCGAGACATAATAATAGCATGTCGATTGTTAGACTATTATTTGTACAGTTTGTTATATTGTTCCACAGACACACCACATAATTTTCAACGTGTATAAATTACGTTCTATGTTTTATAAGGAAGTATTTAGTTACTGTTTGTGGCATAATTATTTTCTCTATAAACGTATTCATTAAAAAATTGATAAAAAACTTTCGTAAAAATCATTTTCAAATCAAAGTGAAACTAATTAATTCAAAGTCGATTTAAAGACGATTTAATGTGCATAACTTTTCCAAGATAAAATAAACAATTTACAAAACGAATACATTTTAAATTACATCTCAATTATATATATATATAGGTAACACAGTTCGCTTTTACAACTTTTAATGAGATTTTATGTAATTTAAGATTAATTGAATTGCAACCACTTTTATATAAATATATAAAATTCATTTTATAACAATTACAAATACAAAATTCAACTACCAACATTGACAGAATAACTTAATTTGAAAATTGAAAACATTTTCAACATGATCGAAACAAATTCAGGTATTATTATTGTTTGGAATTTTCATGTTGTATAAAATGTGTTGTGGAGAGCTATTTTCAACTATTATATACGAGTTGGTTTAAATATAAATGCCTAGTGACCTCCTACTGGGCCAATGTAAATAAAATCCAACATGGAACTTTTAATATTCCAACAATTAATATTGCACATTTCATCCCTAAATCTAATGGCCATTATATTTTTTACTTTTAAATAAAACAAGTAGATAAAATTACTTAAATACGTACATTAGTTACGTCTTTTTTTGTCGTCTTTCTATTTTCAACCCGGCATAGTATATAAAAACTTGTTCTCTATGTGAATATCGGAGTCACAATCAGATTAAAACGACCTATAAAAGCTCAAGAGATGCTTCAAGTGTATGTATATGCATTTATTAGCATTATAGAGTTGTAAGTTAGTCGTTAATTAAAATCTGGGTCAGTATATATATTCTAACTGTAGTTAAATTTAATAAAGGCACACTAAAGCTTGTAAAATGTACGTTTATAAACTATAAAATCAAATAATTATTACATAAAACAGGGATGTTACGTATATACAATCAATGTTTAGAGGGGTCTTGTCTTCTTCATTTCATATTTAAGGAAATCATAAAAATTTCAAAAGGTTTGTTGTGGTGGTTGGTGATTTTTGTATTTCAATTGTTGAAAATAATTTGCAAATGGCAAATTGATTGTTAGATGTGTGTAAAACAGTTGGAAAAGCAAAATGTTTTCACACTCGGCTAACTGCACTAGTTACACAGGATACGGTTAAAAGATTTTATTTCCTACAATTGTATATTGTAGGCCACGGTTATATCGTTACATAAACATTAAGTACACTATTAAGTGCACACAACAGACCAACAACAAACAATACAGACAAATTATTATATTACAATATATATGTGTATAAAATGTTTTGTTATCAATTCAACTGGAATTTTTCAGCTAATCTAACAATCTACAAATTTAATAGTGGCATGTTTTTTCCTCTTTCTCTTATACAAAACACCAAAATCGTACATCACGAAAACTGTCACGAAGCTATTTTGATGTTTTGTATTATATGGGTAAGAATTGAGTGGTTTTGTGTTGATATGGGGAAGGTGAAGGGAGATTGGATGGACCATGTTGCCAAGATATATACTTTGGGGGTTGGTATCTGTAACAAGAATGTATGCGAGAGTGTATAAAAGGGAGAAAAACGACCGCCGGTGCTGGTTTTCTCTGTGTAATCTAAAAGCATTCCTTATGAACTTTAAAATAATAGATATAACATTTTTTTAATTATACAACGGAAGAATTAAATGAAATCAATTTGAAAGAAAAAACAACTTAATGAAAACTCGATTTTATTACAGCATGAAAATTTCCAATTTCATTTAAAAGTTTATCGTAAAATAGAGGATCCAAATAGAAAACTAGATATTTTATTATATATCGATAAAAGAAAATAAAACATTTTTATATATCAATATAAATTTCTAGTTAAATTAAAAACTAGAGAGTGTCGAATTAAATGAAAATAAAATCGATTCCATCGAACATAATATTATCGTAATCCAGTTCACATTATTTAAATACTTTATTATTATGATTTTGTTGAGGAAATATTATACAAAATTTATTAATTAAATACGTACATGATTTCTCTAGTTTAAGTTAGACTGTGTGTGAAAGTTACAATTTACATAACCCCTGTTTGTTGAACTGTACGACCTTTAACTGTTTATTAATGCATAAACGTTGGCAAGTACTTAGATATGGCCTCAAACTCTGTGATATTATTTATTAATTTATTAAAATCATTATCTTTTATATTGTTGATTAAACAATAATAATATTATTTATTGACGGGAAAAGAGAATATACTTGCAAAACGAATTTAAAAAAAAAACACACTGTTATAATATAGCGAAAGAGAAAGTGCTTGAAATTCACATAATCGTAACGTTTTCTTGTAATTTTAAAAGCATTTTACAACGAAATGGTAATGTTAGTCAATTTTTTTGATATTCTATGACATATTTTACACTTGTTTAAAAGCAGGTAGCCCATATTTCAATAGTTGGGGCACCCCTGAACCAGAAAAATAATAGATCGTCCCTAAAAATTGATTTATCGTTATATATTTTGAGGAAAGTTTCATTATTTTTTCGTTGGTTAGTTTTAAAAGATGCTCGAATACATATTAATCATAAATTTTGTGGAAAGAACTAGCGGGAATCGGTTTGTTGGCCTTGATAATGACCATTTATTATGTTTATATGCAATTTATATTACAAATATTACTTGATCTGTAAACAACTTTATTATTAGTAGAAAAAAAGACAACAATTGAAAACAATGTGCTTTTAAATGACAGGAAAACAGCCTGGACAATTTTGTAAAAGTTTTATTTTTTTAAAAAGAGCGCACGGCACATAAAAATTATGTTAACGTTTGGAATAATTTAAATAAAATAAATTCTGCGGTCGTTTTTCTAACTTGTTATTTGTTTTGTTGGTCTTTTCTGACTTTGCGGCAATTCACACAATAACAACAAAGATGTATTCCGCAATTTTTAAACGAATGAGCTGAGATTACCGATATAAATTCCTTGTTCTCGCACATGTACACCCAAACAACAGAATATTATGCAAAATCGGGCCATTTTCTTTGATGTAAATAGAAGGAGGAAAGTTTCTACGTAATACTAACGGCAAATTAAGTTTACCAACAAAAAAATAATATGTATAATTTAATCCAGCAACAGGATATTGCTGAATTTTTGGCTAGTGATTTTCGGGTTCCAACCGGGCCTGAAATGTTTCCATATATTTGAAAAACTAGATTGAAACTATGCCACTTGACCAATTTCATTGGAGTTTGTGTCCATAATACTATGTGGAAGAAAAGTCCGATGACACATTCCTATGGGAGACCCTAACTTAATCTTATTTAAATGGCACGATACTCGAATATCAACCAAGTTATTCTGAAAGGGACTTTTTAACAAAGAACTGACAAAAGTTACCGCCTCTTCGCTCTTTCTGTTCTATCCGAACCGGCAAAGATTTATTTTATATAGCATTAATAAACGCAAAACATTTTTCTTTTAAAACAAACTTGAAACGAAATGAAAATAGCATATATAATTAGATTTTTATGTCCGATGTGAGTGTGTTAATGTGAGGGTGAAAAATCACACAGCAAATTAAAACACATATCGGATTTCGATTTCATTTAAGTGTATTAAAAGGGTTGCACAGCTGAACAATTGTTAAACCAAATCTAAAAACTAATGGCCATAACATTTCTAACAATGCAGACAGCAATAAACTGCCACACAAGCTATTAAAAAATAAAAAGTATTCCACCTTGACGGAGAGTCGTATTTATTGTGTATTTCTGTGTGTGGCTCAGGTGCATGATACTGAAATTTATATACTAGCGAATAAATTATTTTTACACACCACAAGTGGAAGAGAAGAAAAAAACAACGACCGATTAATGTGTCTTTCAAATATATATATATATATACATATATATTTTGTTAGAAGAAAAAACAAACCAATACAAATTATGTTAAATTAGTAAATAAAGAATAAAATTAGAAAATTTGTTTCGTCTCAAGGATAGAGGTACTGTATTACAATTATTTGCTCGTTTTTTTTTTATTTCACTCACACTAAAGCATACCTAATTTCTAAACACTATGATTACATGAAAAGTTTCAAGAGATCCATTGTACTGAGTTAATTTAAGAAAAGTATATAACTTTTTTCCCCTTTTTATATGTACAACTTTCAAGTTCCGGAAGAGTGTATTGAAGGTAAGTTTTTTTTTTTAAAGAAAACTTGCAGTCATTGTATGCTGATTAAAATTCAATTATTGACTTTGTGGTGAATGTTCTTTATATTGTTGGCTTTTGTGCTCTTTCCTCATAAATATTAAGAATTGGGGCGTATATTTGAGTTATACGAGAATTTTTACGAGTTATACAAAGCCAATTATAGTATGCCACATTATCTCGCATATTTTCCATCGGAATCCATAACAACACTTTACTTTAGATTTACTTGATTTAAATGCATTTTAAGTTGCATGCTTGAAGAATCATAAAAAAATCAAAAATAACGTAATCCTTTTCGCGTACTTTCATTATTCTAAACTTGAAGGAGGTAAATTGAAGCAATTAAGTGATATTTACATAAATGATGGCACGAAGAACATACATATATGAATTAATAACTGAAGGGTATTTAGTATTTACTAGAGAATTTCGAGGTACGTGACATTATCTCTCAGATTTTCAATTAAAATTGCATAATTCAGTTCTCTAAATTGTTTCTTTGATACTGTCACTTTATAATAATCAGTTTATCGTTAATTTAAAATTATTTAAGTCGTATCAAAGTCAATATCTCGTAGATTAACAATAAAAATAGATAAACCTACTTTTTATTATAGAGAATCACTGTCGAAAACATAATTAAAATACGAGTTTTATATTATGAAAATGGCGCAAGATTTTCTGTATATACAAAATCAATGTACATTTTTACTTAATAATTATAAATTGAGACCTCGATTGAAATGTATTTAAGTCATGAATGTATACAAAGTCAATTATCTCCAATTAGATATGAAATAAAATTAGCGTAATCTGTTATTTAATTGTTTATTAAAATGTATAAAACACACATTTAGTTAGAGCTTTCGTGTCATATTTGCAATCTAAGAATTAGTGTATATTTGAAGTTGAATTGCATGGGAATTTTTACGGTTTATTCAAAGTGAATTACGGTACATTATCTCGACGTTTTGGAATCACAATTGCATAATCTACATCTTGTGTCTTTTTTCTCTCTTAACAACAAAATCACTGTATATGGCATACAACAATTGGGGCATTGGTATCATATTTGCATGGATGATAGCTCAGAAAACTTCATTAAAATTAATTAGACAGCTTGTAGGAACGAATTCACGCTGTTTTGTGAGCTTAAACATATAAACCGTCGTTGTAGTAGTTGAATAATAAGTACGATAGAGATGTGTATAATATGAAAAGAGTTTTTCTAATATAATATTGTAAGTGAAAGAGAGACAGATTTGGCCATGACGATATTTTATAGTTTAAACGTCGCACGGAACTTAATGCCGGTAAATTGTATCGATCGCCACACAAACCTCTCTCCTCCATCTCTTATTCTTTCTCTCTTTTGTGTTGAATTTTCCCTTTACACATAGGACGAGAGAAAAGTTGAAGTCGGATAATGGATATTTATATTATCAGAATTAATTATGTTCAAGTTTTACTCTTTTTTATTTCAACCTTAACAAAAACACGCATAATGTGAAAGAATAGTGAAATAATAAAAAATTAACATTTCAATCATTATAAAATTTAACTAGAATGTAATTAATAACTTTATGTAGACTATATTATAAAACAGAGTGTATATGTATGTAGTTTGCATGAAATGACTATGTTTAATCAATCATCTCTTTTACTTCGAACGAATAGTTTCGAGATGAAGGATGATGGACAACGCGCGAAGGTAAGTTAAAACGCAAGGTCTTTTTATATTGAAGAATGAATCACGCAAAAATGAATGTAACTATTTCCCGCTTCGAAATATTACTTTATATAAACGTGTTATATGTTGTGGTCATTAAATATTTCGTATATATTCCGGAAATACAACACAATCTCAAGTTCAACAAACTTCCAGTCGTAACGCTTTAGCGATATATTTAAATTTTTCAATTTAATATCGAATAAAATTTACCGAAAATTTGTTGTGAAGTGTCCAACAGTATTTATGTATCCTTGTGTATTATTTCTACAAATAAATTTATAAATTTGGCCATTGAACTCTTTATAAATTATATTTATAAAGGAGACACTTTTCTTTCTATCAAGGTTGATTTTAATTAACTCTTCACATTATAATGTAAATTTTGAATGCATTTTTCAGACATTCAACCAAAAATTTTATGTATCCTGTCATATTTCGGAGAAACATGCGAAATAAATTTTAAAAAGACATAAAAACCTGTTCGTTCGACAATAATATAATAAAATTAAATTAAACAGAAATTTTCTTTTTATAAACTAAATCTTTTAAGTCTGGGATGTTGGAATGATTAATTGCCTTTATAGTCTGAATCAATAAATTACTGATCAGCTGATTGGAATAAATGTCGTTCAATGCGATTTTTAAGCGCATAAACCCATTTAATAGATTTTTTAAAAAGAATGAGACAAATTTATATAGCAATTATATTTATATAGCAAGTTTTGTAAACGTAATTATAAAGTAGCTTCTACTAACAATTTCAAATATGTTTTTTTAGTTTACATTAAAACAGGACCTAAATAAATTAATGCAAATTTTATTAAAAATATGTTTATGTTAGCGACAAATTGCTGACGATAAATTTATGCAATAATAGTTTCACAACTGAAACTATAGGGATTAAATTTTCAAATTTATATTGGAAATGGAATACATATAGTTTACGAACACAGAGAAAAAAAAAGGATATAAATTTCATTCGCAACAAAATTGTATACATTTTGAATGTCACGAACATGAATTGAAAACCTAATCGGTTTACTTAAAGCGGGAAACAAGGTGAACTTAATCATCCACTAATAGATGTCATATACATACGTATTATAAAAGCTAGGTGATGGAACAGATAGACTTTATTGTATTATGTTAGTTGATTATCGATTTCCAGGCGCGGTGGTCCGTGCTGTTTTTGTTGCCTTCTACTTGATGCCTAGATCATTAGGGTTAGTGACCGTTTATATGTAGAGAAGATAGTCGGTGGTGGTATACACCGCATGGTGCACATATTCCATACCAATATAACATTTCATATATACCTATATGTATATAGTGCCCATTAAAGACAAACAGTTTAGGGCGGTTCAACATTTTACCAAGAAAATATACATGTAAATGATGTGCAAAATCAATTAGTGATTGATATAGCGATTTGGAAAATTACATCTAATTATTTCATGCTTGATAGAATAACAAATTTATAGTAATACGAAATTTTAAAATTCTCTTACTGGTTTATTTACTAAGCAACAAGTTCTTTATCGAATGAACTTAAACTCATTAAGGATAACAAGTAATCTTTCTTGACCAGAACAGATATATATTATATTGGTTATACTTTCTTTGAAAAATTTCACATCAGTTTTCCATGTAATTATCAAAATGGCGACTGTGTGTGTTGTGTAAGTGAAAGAAACAAAATTCAATTCACGATTCTTTTAACCTTGAATAATGGGATCCTAACTGTATATAACATAGCCAGGATGTAACCCACATTAAGACGTTTTTCGATTATCAGTTTAGTGAGAATTTCGCATCATAAAACTTAAAAGCATATTATGGTCGTGTTTACATACCAAATACGTAATTTACATTGAAAAATAGACAAAGTTGGAAAGAAAATAGAAAGTTAACATTTGTGAAATTTTCTGTTTATATCGATGACGCCCGCACTATAATACTTGCATTACTGAATAAATAAGTAATAAGTTAATAACTAAAGAAGATGATGGATTATTCTTACCTCTTATGTGGGTGATAACTTGTTGGTCAGTCCTTTTATATATATTTTTATGAGAAAAACAACAAAATAATCCCAAAATATGTGAATCCTTTGTTTGTGCGCTACTGTTTAAACAAACACCTTTTCATTTCATCAAACAAATTTATACACTTGTCACCATAAAACAATTTATTATATAATATAAAGTGAAAAAATCCGCAAAAGTTGAAAAGTATGACTTTTTCAAGTATTATATGTGTATATTTTGTTGAATGGTTCTCCGACGGTTGGCACCCGAATGAAAGGAGAGAATTCCAAAAAGATTTTATGGTCACCACACTAACAAAACACTAATATAATGATGAAACAGACACAGATGTTATAAAACTTGGCTAGTTGCAATAAAAAGAACACACTGGAATTATTAGGAAAACGACGACAACGACGGCGACGACGACGATGTTATTGTTGATGACGACCGACGTGGCAGAAGCGTTACGTTTTGCCTCTTACCCAAGACATGAAAATTCAAAATAGGAACAAACACATTAACAGACACATACCAACACACAGAAATATATATATGTTTAGCGCAAAGAACCCAAACGTTTTATCGTAATGTAAACAATATTTCACTGTATTTATTAGTTATCACATGCAATACCTAATAAGTTAGTGGTGGTGCACTTCTGGAGAACAATAAAATCATCACCCAAACAAAACACGTTTTCGTTTTTTTCAAAACCACAATATTAGAAGAGAGCACCAGTATTATAACACAAGAACCCACCACCTGATAAATTAAATATCCAAGAAAAAATTATTAAGTAGGCCGCGATAAGTGCGAAAAATTCAAGCACATACAGGTGCGGTTCGATTGTTGTTAATGTAAGTAGATAGGTGGCGGAGTCTCGCACATATACACGTCTGCAACTGCAGCCAAAACTCGAATAAAGAGAGAGAGCGGCGGTGCGGAGGTAAGCTCGAATATCGAGTTTTGCGTCTACATTTTACTGGGAGGGGGCCTCCGGTTATGGGCCGGCGTGTTCGGCTTCGTTATCGTTCGGTGTAACCACTTTGAGCCAAACATAAAGCTCACAGTGTCACGTGAGTCAGAGTCAGACAAGACTTGGAGATTATCTGATGTTGATGATGATGGTATATGGTCTATCTCTATTGTGTTGTAGTGAACGACAAGACAACAAACCCTATTATAAAATGTTAAGCAACATACGTTATAGTTGTAAGCCATTATTAGACTAAGCAAGAAACAGTTTTTATGTGGAAGAGAGATCTTGTGTCAAGACCCTAGTCCCTAGTCGGAGAAGATTTTGCTTTAATAACATACTCAACTATCAACTGATTAATTGAATCTGTATAATAGATGTCTAACTACATATATGGTTTCTGTAAAGTTCTGCTAGGCAAGAAGTGCCGCAAGGGTCATCCAACTTAGAATTTACGCGGAATAGGATACATGCACATGGATTGGTAAGCTCTACGCGATCAAAGGTCTCACAGGTGTCTCTAAAATCACATTGGAACAGCTCACCATTCTAATTTAATTTGTAAACATCCAATAAATTATCATCACTTTTAATTTTTATTGACAAGGAACCGTACAGTAAACTCATTACCAATTTAAATAAGAATGAATACATTATATTTTCGTTAACACCATGACCTGCAGGTATAAATTACAAGTTCCCCTTTTATTTTTATTCGATATAATCAAACGATAAACTGGTATAGATTAAGAAACGGATGATTTCATTGTCATTATCACACAGACATCAAAAGAGATGCGCTTGCATTGATAATGAAATGGATTTTTATATTTATATATACTTTCGGATTGTAAATAGCAGGTGGCCTCAATCTTGTCGTCGCTATAATATAATGTTAAATATAAACAATTTTATTGTGAGATTATTCAGTGTCAGGTCAGAAAGGAGGTCGTTAGTGACGGTTTGCGTAACTATATGGAATCTTGAAAACTGAATTCAACTTGTATAAGTTTCGTTACTTACCCAACACGATTCATACAAAATATACTGTTTTGCTTTGCACCTTGGCACACTTTCACCGAACCTGTTCTTTGCTGTTATTTGAATGTTTCCAACAAAATGCAATTTTTTTAATTAATTAAACAACAAAAAAAATAGGATTGAAAGAAAATAAATTATATATTTTTATTAATATTTCTTTATTGTCTTGTACAATATGATCAATCGGACTAGAGATTACTAAAAACATTTTGTTATTAATTTTTTATAAAATTGAATCGAGACTAACAAAAGTGATTCGGTAATTAGAGTATTAATAAGGCTTTAGAATGTAGGAAAGGCACTTGATTAACAATGTCTACAACTCTTATAAATATCATTGCTTTTACCACAAAAAAAAAATAATATAACAACAGAGCAACACGCTTTTTGTGACTTTGGTCCCTTTAGTGTAGATTCAACAAAAAAGAAAACAAATCTTTGGTGTATAGACTAGTCAGATCTATAAATAACAAGTAAAAGAGATAAAAAAAAAACAAAAAAGCTACAGTAAAAGCTGAAGGAACAAGATGATTATGGTAAAAACAGTGACATTACATACTTTTAAACAATACATATTAACAATCGAAAAAAAAACAATACATGTAAGTACATATATGTATATGTACCTACTTTACAATCATTTTAAAACTGTATACGATACTTGCTTACATTCGAATCAGTGGAGGACTTACTGTCACGACCTAATGACGAGCCCCTTCTAATATTAGGACTCCCAAAAAGTCGTACCTTGGAAGCAGGAGGTAGAGAGCTGGCGGAATTATCACTTAAAGTTGACGCTGAATCACGTTCAGCCCCAGAACTACCACTACGCAATCGTGGACTAGGTTTTCGAAGAGATGCACTCGAGCCACCGCTCTCCGACAATCGACCATATTCTCCCAATTTCCTCGGAGGCGGAATTAAAGATCTGGCTGGTGAGGCACGACGGCTACTGGCATTTGAACTTAATGAATCGCCGCCATCTGATTTTTTTCGTGGTATATCATTGTCCGCTAAACGATTATAATCACCCATACGGCGCGGTAAACCGCTCCTATGTGAAGATCTTGGCGGACGTGGTAAAGAACTGGGTGCTGGACAATGTGTCGTTGTGGGACTGTCTGGAACTGGGGTGTTAACTTCATGTGTGTCTTGCATACGTTGTTGTTGAGAGGCACGACCCTGTTTCTCTAATAATAATATATCACCAGTATCGTGGCGAGTTGAGGGTAAAAGAAATGATGTGCTCGATTCAAACAGTCCCCCATTACTTGAAGTCACACCTGCCAATAATGGTTTGGGTATTTTTCCTTTTCTCTGCGCAGTGACTGGATTAGTGAATCCTGGAAAACAGCAAAGAGCCCGCTGAAAAGGATAAGAAAGAAATACCACAGTTGGGATATTGTCCAGGACCTGATTGAAAGTTTGTTTTTTATGGGTTAGTCCACACAAAAACACGGCAATGCCACACTGGTAGTAGACAGAGCCATGCAGAGTTGGACTTTATAAAAATTAGGAAAGGATTCAAGGTTTTATACGTATTAGGTTAAATAAAGCGTATGGTAAAGGAATTGGATTGAAAAATCATATTCTATATAAATAATTTATTTGTTAATCATGCTTTCAAAATAACTCATACATGCCATCAATTATACAAAGCCACAAAAAAATGCTATCAAGTTTAAAATTTGTGGAAACTTATTATAAATCATACAAACAAAAAAAAGTAAACAAAATAAAACTTAAAAATGACTCACTATTCGACTGTTTATATCACTGAAAATTTTAATTAATTCGATGTTCTGTGCATGGAAAATTTAATAAATAGCTGCATCAGAACATCAGAAGATACAGTCAATAGAAGGTCTCTGTTTCGCCTACCTTACTCAACAGTTGCGAATCTAATTGGCTATCAATTTCCTTTAGTTGATTGTCCAACGTTTGTTTGGTCGCATCGAAACTTTTATTTGTTTCGTATTTACTATAAGATGGCATATGATACGAAGAATCACTTCCAACATAGGAATTACCCGAACCAAAACCAGTTGAGTTCGTTAAAACGCTACTAACTAAAAGAGAAAATAAATATTTGACTTAATGATAAATATTTCAGGAATATTACCTAATTCTTCTCTAGAAACTGTAGAACCTAAAACATGATCGATATCTGGACCGGCCAAGCTCGGATGAGGAGTGTGATGGGGTGATCTACCCAACATGCTAGAAACATCTTTTTCGTAAGTATGTTTCTGTAAAACACGGATCATTGCATCTTTCTCAGCTAGCTTGGATTCCAAGTCCTTCAATCTAACGAACGAATAATATACGTAAGGAATGTAGACAACAAGCAAAACGCAATACAAACCTTGATTCTAAATCGGCAACTTTCTTTTGTGCTGCATGGACCTCGTCCATATGACGTATTTTTTCATTCCGTGCTTCAGCGATAATTTTCTCAGTTTCCTGGCTTGTTTTCTCTAAAGCAGCTATCTTGGCATCTCTGGAAAAATACGGATAACAATACAAAATCTTTTATCTATAAAAATTATAACTGAATTACTTTGGAATACTAGCTGCGTCGATAGCAGCCTGTCTTAATGAACTTTCCTCAATATACCGTTGTTCCCATTTCGAACATTCACCTTCAAGCATCATAATTTTCTCATCCTTTTCCCTTAAACGCCGTTTGAGTTCCGATGCTGATTCGTTTTCAGAACCATTTGGTGAATCCCATCCACATTTTCCATGTTCTCCCTGTTGAGCAGCTTTTGTTCTTTGTAATTCTCGTTCTAATTGTAAACGTAATTTTCGTTCAGTTTGTTCCCGTCGCTCACTTGCATGCTGGACAGTTGATAGAGTTTGCTGTAGTTGAGCAACTCGTTCAACGTACACTTGCTTTTTACGGCACTGAAATAAACTTATTATAAAAAAAAAACGAAAACAATTTACTATCTAAACAATTACTTCCTCCTCAAGACGAACTACATTCCCTTGAGCATTTGTTAACGCTGTATCGAGAATATCAATATGAGTTCGTTGTTCTTGTAGAGTTGCTCGTTGAGCAGCCAATTCTATCTCTTGGCGTTCTCTAGCTGCCGCCAATTCCTTATCTACATTATGATAAATATAAGTATGTATACAATTCAATTTTTTTAACTTACTTTGCGTGATTAATTGCTTGATGAGTACTTCACGTTTACTCAATTCCCTCCTAAGACTTTCTGGTCCATTTGCATCAGGAACTGGTGATCTAGATAACATTTGTGTTTGTAATAAGTCGACTTGTTCTCTTAAGGCCCTGTTTAGTTCTTGAAATCGTCTGCAGTCAGTTTGTAAACTAGCTCTTGCAGCTCTTTCAAGTCGTTCACGTCTTTCGCACGATTGTACTAATTCTTCATGAGCTTTATGTACCTTCAAGATCTCTTGTTCCAACTGAAATTAATAAACAAAACTAAAAAATAATATCGTACGATATGAGATAAAAACCTTTTGTGTTCGTTCAACTCTTTGGTAATAATTGTTCAACTCTTGTTTTAAGGCACTATTCTCTTTAATCAATATATCAACCATCTCAGCTGAGGGCCATATTTCTTCACCATTTTTCTCACTTTCTTCACGTCCCTTTGTTGGTGGTCGTGGAGCTGAAACACCGCGTCTAAAACCATTCAAATCACAACCCCGATTAACACCGACACTACTTAAATCTGGCTGAGATTTAGACAGTGTCAATTTATCAACGTTGATTTTATTATGGTGTTTATTGACAGCTTGTTGAAGCGGAGATTTCTCCGACCATTTATATTCTGGTGGTGGTGGCAATTCGAAATTATCAAATTTCAGTATGTCCATCTTAAGTTCATCTTTAGTAGTACCATTTGGTGATGGCGGCACTTTTACTTCTTTCGCCAAATGTTTTAAAACGGACGATTGGCTAAGATAGTCGTCCGGTATTTCGGTGATTTCTTGTACACCAGATGGTGACGGAAGTGGTGAATTACGTTTCTGTACGGGCGACAGTTTGGGATCGTTGTAAAGTGTTTGCGATTGATGTGAAATATAACTTGGTGGAGATATATTAGTGCTGTCACGAGGGCCAGAATTCCTACCTAGAATTGATTTATATTGTCTTATCAGAACCACTTGAAACTATTTGATTATCAATAATAGGAAGGATTAATTGATAGTTTATGATTTAAATACCTGACCATGGCTCATCTCCAGCACTATGAATGATTAGTGTGTTATAGGACGATGACGAAACGTCTAAAGAGCTACGATTCGATGGCAAACTATCACGTAATGAACTTCGATTTGATGCTTGTAGATTTTCCTCACCTTGAGGCTCTTGTCTTGGAGTATGTCGAATTACGTACTTTTCCTCATTAGATAAATTTTCATTCGAAGTTGATACATCCGTTTCACTACCACTTAGACTTTGCGGAAAATTACCTTTGAATAAATTTAAATGTTATGAAAAAATTGTCTAGTTAGAAAAACTAACACAACCATTATTTCACATTGAAAGCTATACAAAACTACAACATTTACCTTGGCTAACCTGCATAAATGTACGAAAACGATTTGACTGTTGCAAGGAACTCATATTAAGGCTTTTCAAAATGCAATATAAAACATGAGACGACAGTTAATGATCCAATTCTTTTATGGTTTTACATCTGAAAATGAATGAACGATAATCTATTGTACAGTACAACCCAAAATCAATAAATTTTATAATATTTAAGATCGCAGAAGTTTTATTTATGGTATGAGTAGAGAGCATAAAGCTCTTTAAAAAGTTAAAACTTTAAAATTTGTTTATCTTGAGTCCTACTTCTTATTATATCTCGAGTTTATGTAATTGACGCACTTAAATACTAATCTTTATGAACAAAAATGTGCAATAAAAACAAACAATGTTGTTAATAATAAAACCTAAATATAGATATAATTTTAACTGAAATACTTTACAATGGTAGTCAAATGAAGAGGTCATAAGGTTCGGATAAAATAATTGTTTACTTTAGGTCTGTTCGGACAAGCCGTTAGTGGACTATCCAATGGATAGGTCGTCAGCTCCGTACTGCTCAGATACGTTTTAATATACATTAGAAAGTCAGACCGAACGGTTTTTTTCCAACGCGCATGAGTCGTATCGTTTGTAAACGATAAATAGCTGTGTCCGAACAGACCTTTTATATCTCTGTCATAATTTCTATGAAGGATATGTGATCATTGTAAAACTATTTAAAGAATTTTTATTATTAAAATAAGTATAATTGCGAAAATGAATTTATTCCTATCATCAAGAATACATATGTATTACCAATCACAACAGGAATCAAAATATAATCGATACAATACACACAAATGAAATTTAGATTGGAATTTGTAAAGCAAATAAACTTTCTCAACACAAACTCACTTCAACATTATGTACTTTTACCCGAATGAAAAAAAAGAACCTAGAGATACATTATAACATCTGCCTACACACAAAACTCACAAATAATGTACACTTACAGAAGCTGGAACAAATACTGAAACACTTAAATGTCGTTTTAATTATTTTGCATTTTTATTATATGCTGTTGATGGCAAAATTTATTTTTACTATGTTGCTGAATGCGAAAAAATATTTAATGGAGGAAAGAGCAACACTAAGCAA
The DNA here is from genome assembly GCA_004796505.1 of Oryzaephilus surinamensis. NCBI lineage: Eukaryota > Metazoa > Arthropoda > Insecta > Coleoptera > Silvanidae > Oryzaephilus > Oryzaephilus surinamensis. The sequence continues at coordinate 29,805 of SSSI01005563.1, forward strand.
GTCAACAGTCAACACTACTCTAATCTGCGACCTGCATTCTCCACAAGATGGCGTATTGAGGAATTGGTGGAATTCCTAGCATACCATAGT